>JARYZH020000905.1:0-53619 GCA_030021035.2 Notholithocarpus densiflorus
TTGGTTGCAAACCAACCTGCTCAGTTTTAGGAGTACCTTGAAATCAAGCTAACATAGAAGTCTACTAGTGAAAATTCATATGTCATATGTAGTAGCTGCAATTCCAATGCTGAAAAGGTTATTAGTTATTAAATAGGCTGGTGAAAAATGGCTAGACATCAGTGTCTGTCATAAAATTTCAAAACCCAAGATCTTAGCCATCCCACTTCTCTGATTACTCAGCCACACTACATACTTCTCAAACCTTAGCTGCTAGCACTGATCAGTTTGAATAGAAAGGCATCTCCATTCAAAACCCGGATCAGTTCTTGCTATTCCTACTACTGCCACCTTAGTTTTAGAATCATACGATCCAGCACAGTTAAACTGTCTATGAATAATGAGAACAAACTAAGATTTTTGAATGGCTTGAATTTTTAAAAGATGTACAAAATGATTTCTTTCACCTCCACATTTCTTTTAACTTTGGTATGTAGTCTTCAGGGAATGCATACAACATCTTGACAAAATGTGGAAAACAAGATTTGCTATAGGATAGGAAATACTAACCTCGAGTTTCAGATAATGCATAAAGCTATTAATAAATTTGAGCAGGCTCAGACACAGGAGTGATAATCTAGACATTTCAATTAATGGCACGAACTCCTTGAAAATTGCCACAAATTTTTTTTTTCCTATTTCGGCAATGGCATTGCCACAATTAGTTTTACTTTGGGCACACACTTTACACCCGGGCAGCAGGAATTGGGCAGAGGAATTTCGGTATTCACATTACCGAAATTCAAAATTTTCTCTCTCCCACTTTTTCTCATTCTCTCTCATACTTTTTGTTGAATTTCGGCAACACTGTTGCCGAAATTCATTCTCTTTCCTCAAACCCCTAAATAAGTTTAAACAGTACCTATAACACAAATAAAGTTCGGATTTAGCAATATTTTACCCAAAAACTCTGGGGAAAGCTATCATCTTTCACTGTTTAAATCCATTATTCCATACAAATATTTATAATTTGTACAGAAATATTCATATTTTAAGAAATTATTTTAAAAAATGTTTATTTATAAAAAACATAATGGTAGATGTAAAACTAAAAAGAGTCTTAACCAAACAAAAAAAAAAAAAAAAAACTAAAAAGAGTAGATAAAAAAAAATCAGTGATTAGATTCCTCGTTGTATACTCTCTTCTCACCAAAAGACTATCATTGAATACTTTCCAGGGGAAAATAAGGAATTTGAGAGAGGATTTAAGCTACCACAGGTCAGCCCACATTTAAGAACTGTATCTCAGAGTTCTGCTCCTTCCATATAAGCATTCAATATGGAGAAGCCAGTAGGCTCGGTTGACAGTAAAGAGACCGGACTGATTCATGGGGCCTAATCAGTTTAACTGAACCTCCCAACCTAGGAGTTAGCTACATGAGATGCATATCAATTCCTCACTAATGCAATTTCGTTGTGCGGTAGCTTGGTCAATAAAATCACAAGCCCTTGTAATATGTGGATAATACCCCCCCAGACACATTGTATCTTACATTCATAGTTATTTGAAATTGAGTTCCTATTTCCTACTAGCGATTTAGCTTCTATGAGAACATATAATTTCATTAAAAATTAAGAAAGTTGCTACCCCAGTACACGGGTTTGACTCAAGTACAATTTTCTTTTTACTTCTTATTTAACATGAAAACTTCCTAGAAAGTAGTGTGAATCTACACCCAAACTCTGTTTGAAGATGTGAAAGTAATTTGTTTCTGATTTCCATGGGTTGGTAAGGAGTCATTGTATCAATATTATAATTGCAAGTTCGATGCATATACATATATACAATTTTTAAAAGTCTTTTTTGTATTTTGACATGTAATGAAAAGTTATTTATGAAGTGAAGTTGGTTTTTTGGAGTTAGTGAACCTGTCTAAAATTTGAACAGGGATGGACATTTTGTTTTCAAGGTTTTCAGGTCCTTAATAACAAATGAAATTTCTCTTGGGCATGTGTAGTCAAGTTTATTGTTTGTGAACTCTCTTGAACTAGTTTGAATGGTGCTACGAAAGACTCTTAGTCCTTCAACTTCTCAACCCCGGCCCCCCCCCCCCCCCAAAAAAAAAAAGCTTTCAACAATTACTTTTCATCTTCTAAATCAATTCTTGAAATACACCCACATCCAGTTTTATGAGAAAAATAATATCATGATTAATCATGATCTAAATACAATATCAAGCGAGTCCTGAACCCATATTGTTTATCTGCATGATTGTGAAGCTTGGAGAGGGGTTGGTATTGGGGTATTTACGTTAGAATACCACACATTTTATGAATCATGAACAGAATGTTTATTGCCGAGACAATCAATCTGTTATTTTCCCCATTTAATTAGAGTATTGGGATGGGTACTAGCAGTTTTCTTCCAATCAATCTTTGTTTCTCTAAGTTGTGAAGAGTGTTTATGGCCGTATATTTGGGGCTTGAGAACTTAAGTGACGTATAGTGCCAACCTAAATCACAGCTAAAGTTCATAACAAAAACCTAGCTATAGGTAAATTGGAACTTTTGCATTGGATTACAGAAGGTATTCTTCTTTTTCTCATCAAATATGTTGTTTATGCAGAAAGTTGAATTTAGGAAAGTTCTTAAATGGACAAGTGTCTATGGATATTATTTGCCTGAGGACAAGCATGCCAAGAGACAATTCTTTAAGTAATTGAAAGGTTTACCATTTCCTCCAACTTGAAAGAGACAATGTGTCTCATCCTGAATTGATCCACTTAAGAGCTATTTGTAATGCAGGTTAAGCCGAGTCTGGGTCTAAGTGACTTCATCAATGTGGAGAGGAGCTTCAAGTTTACCTCAATGTAAAGGGCCCATCGAAGGATTTTTTTTTAAAGGTTCCACAAAAAATTTGCTAGACTACCCTCGTCTTTGGTTCACAGTATGCCATGAAGTTTAAGATGCTTATAGCTCATAACCTTCAGCAGAATTCAGAAGTGGGTTAACCTATTAAATGCTGATTTTCATTTTCAACTATCCTTTCTACTTGCATAAGACTGACTTGAGACTGGAGCTTTCCAGTTAATGCTTGTCTTGTAGTCTAGTGGCAATAGTGTGACTCGTAAGTCGTAACTTCTGTGAATATTTAGTTTGAGCTTTAGAGAATTGGCTATAAAATGTGGACAGAGGACCCTAAAGAATAGAAAGATAATTTTAAACGCGAAAAATTAAGAAATAAAAAGAGTTATAACAGCTGCTACAGTTATTATCCCAACAATAATGAAGTCATGGCCCTGCCATCTTCACTATATCAAATATTCCTAATTAATAGAGAAAGGACAAAATATATTAAAGACCTGTTCTATTAGATTATATTTTTGACAATTAGCTCTTCAACCAATCCAATACTAACTATATTCTTCCATAGATCCAACCAAAGGCATTAAAATACACAGCCATTTTAATTTTTGGTTAGCATGTCTTAAATGACCAGCTAACCTGGTAAGTTATTATAGACCATTTAGGTGTGATGTTGAAATGCAAATCATTTACGATTTATCTTAAACAATCTTGTACACAGCCAAACAAATTCGATGTAGCTTCTAAATTTCAAAATGATACACATTTTCTACAAAAGTCAGGATTCTATGCAATTGGTGTACGTAAGTTTTTTAATTAAGAAACCAATCAAGTCCAAACGAATAAATAAAACTAGGAAACAATTGCAAGATTTTTCCTCACCACGGTAAGGCCACATGGTAAACTGAGCAGAAATTATGAATCTCAATTTGACAAATCAGATCAAAAAACACAAAATCATACATATGAAAAGAAGACTGAGCTCACATCCAAGGCAGAAGGAAATCTGAGGCCTATCAGTGATTTCAACTGTAACCATCCCAGTCAACTGCATTAACCAAAAAAAGATCAATTAAACAATAATTTATTGAGTTCAGAAACTTATTCAGTTCCAAATTTTTTATATAAGTTGATATGATATCCAGCGCCATTGAGTAAAAGACGCAAATGAAACAGTGCAACTAAAAAGGGAAACATACCTTGGCATCAAAAGCAAAAGAAATGACAGAGTGTCCTCAATTTCAACAAAAAACTTTGGGGCAGCAAAAGCAAAAAAATAGCTTAAAAAGCCTGATGGTTGGGCCAACTAGCCAACTCATGCAGGACCTAGATGTGTCATGAGGAGACTGATATTCTTCTTCTTCTGCTTCCAAATCATCAGATCCATCAAATGGTAACTCGCTCCAGTAATCAACATCATTATCATTATCATGTCCAGCAGTTAGAAGGGGCAAGTTAGGTATACCAGATTCTTGAGGAGGACAGATGCACTCTACGTGGACCCCCCACCTTGTGGGTTTTGGTGGCTCATTAAATGCATTAGGTTTAACATAGTGCCGACTGAGTTGGATTTTATATGTAACCTCAACATGATTCTGGTCAGTTGGATTTGATTCATTCAAATTCTGCTGCAGAAACGATTGAAGTGGAGAATATAAGAACCGAAAAGTATAAGCAGTTTCTGATATAAACAAAGGCTTACATTCACGTTTTTTACAACCATTGATGGAAATGTAAACAAAGCAATCATATGTACTGTAGTCCTTATACTTATCGCGTCCAAAAGCAAAATAGACAGCCAATTTTGGAAATTTGCGACCAACCCAGAACCATATGGAATTATTTTCAACACTTTGATGATTGATCCATGGAATCTCAGTTCCCGATACCCTAAGAATACGATAAATGTCCCCATCTTCAGATTCAGATTCAGATTCAGCACCCTCAGTTTCAGATGGGAAGTAATTGGTGAACTGTGGATCTTCTTGCACTACCACATACTCCATTCGGTAAAATCCCCATAATTTCTATTACCTGCATTGCAATTACAAAATTCAACATTTTTCATTTAGCAAATCTCGTAAAGCATTTAGAGAAAGTAACAAAAATTGTTTCTTTATAACTTAAAGAAAGAGAGAGACCTGATTCCATAGCCCACTTGGTGATTCATAATCCAACAACGGGCAATTATATGCATTAACCGTACTTATCGATAGTGGAAGTCCTTGAATTTCACGAAGGTGCTTGCAATTGTCAATATAAAGTGAATTTAATCTAGGAAATCTGCTAATGCTTTCGGGGATGGTAATAATATTGGTATAAGATAGATCTATCAATTCCAATGCGGGGAAGTAATCAGGCTTCATCAAAAGATCTAATTCAATTATGCTTTTACAGCACCAGAGACGCAGGTATTTCATCTTCAGAAACCCATAACCGGAGGAGCAATCAAAAGAATTGCATGTCGGTCTCAATTTGGTAGTAGGAGTCCACAACCCCCGAAGCTGTCGCAATTTATAAATGCCATCTGGAAGATCCCGAAGGTTTTTGCAATCATAAAGGGTTAATGTCTCAAGAACTTCAAGAGATGTCAACATGAGGTTGTTTGGAAGATTTTGAAGTTTTTTGCAATAATTGAGATTCCACGTTTTAAGCTTATGAAGAAATTCACCGGACTCGTGAATCTTAACTAAATTTTCACAATAAGAAAGGTTCAATGTCTCCAAGTTTGGGGTGCATAAATCAGGTAATTTGGTTATAAATTTACAACCACTGACATTGAGATGTTTCATATTTTCTAACTGGAACTCCTGTAGAAAAATAAATAAATAACTTCAACAAACTTTAGAATAAAAATATAATAAAATCTTAATTAAAAAATATTAGTAATTGTCCCTGATTGCATAGCTTTTCCAACCCAATGTGACTACATGGCATATCGAGACTAACAAGTTGATGAGGATAATAGTTGGATGGCAAGGGAAATGGATATTTAGGCCAACTAAGAAATCTTATTCCGTTGGGAAAATATTGAATTGCTTTACAAATATGTAAGTTATTAACAATAAGTATTCTGAGATTTGTCATCCTTTTGAAAGCTTGAGTGTGTAGTGGCACCTTTACCCATCGAGGTGAATGTAACATTATACCTCGAATTTTGTCTGATCCCTAATTGAATAAAGCATCAAGCGAACTATAATTAACAATAGAATTTACCAAAAAGTATAATAATTTTGAAAATTTCAACATAAATGATACTAAAGTTCATATTTTATACAATGTTAAAGAGAAAAAATATGACTTTTACCTAGTGAAATTTTTTTTTTTTTTTTTGAAAAAATAGAATAAAAAGAACTTATACCTTATTTCCAATTAGTACTTCAAGAGCATCTTTATGATGCCATAACCTACTGCGTTTTCTAAGAATATGTGGAGATTCTCATCGAACAACTTCCCTACCCATTTTTTGTATCAAGTCATGCATTAACAATTTACCATGATGATCCACAGTAATGAGACACTTATTAACAAGTCTTGGAATACCATAATCTGGATATAAATCACAAGCATTTAATATATCTACAACATAATCCTTGGTCCATCCCTTGAAGAAACATGCAATATCAAGGAAAATATCTTGTTCGATTTCCTCCAAACTATCATAACTTACTTCAAGTACTTCTTGAATGTCTTTATTGGGAATTTTGTTATACTTATCTAATGTACTTTCCCATTCATGTTTAGTTCTTCCACAGCTATTATTATAACAGCTAATGGAAGGCCTTGGGCATATTGTATAACTTGGTTTGTAAGTTCAGAATAATCTTTATTGGGTTTCTTTCCAAGGAAGGCATGCTTTTCAAAGAGTTGAAGAGCTTCATGTTTGTCCAATTCCTTGACCTCATAAGTTGTATAAACTTTTCCAAGAGTAGCTAAGAATTGTGAATTTGCTGCTGTTGTTATAATGACTCTGCTTCCTGAAGTAAACCAATTACAATCTCCAAGCAAATTTTCTATTCTTTCCAATGCATCCACATCATCAAGAATTAAAAGAACCTTTTTACAACAAAGTCCATTTTTTATCAAATTGATTCCTTTGGATGTGCTATGAATTTTCAAATTTTCATCCCCTGAAATCTCTTTAAGAAGTTGACCTTGTAGTTTGATAATGCCATCCTCCGTCTTCGAAGTTTCTCTAACATTCTCTAAAAAACTGCTTCCATCAAAATGATTAGCAATTCTGTTATAAACTGCTTTTGCAATTGTAGTCTTACCTATTCCAGGAAGGCCATGAATCACTACCATGCGAACTTCATTTAACTCAATACTTAAAAGAGATTCCACGGCCTTGGCACGAGGTTTTACTCCAACAAGGAGTTTGCCAACAAATAACGACATGCATTTTAATAAAGTTCTTGGTATATTTTCAACAATTGTTTGGATAAATTTAGATTCAGTGTCACTGCAAACCATAAAGTAAAAAAAACATTTAATGAGTTGGACTAGTTGTGAATATTAATATGAAATGAACTAAACTCAAGATGCCTAGTTCTGTACCTTACTACTTACACTTTAAGATATTATAAATTAAATTAAATGACATATAATTCAAATATTTTAGCAATATCTTTAAATTTTGTACATTCTTTTCTGCTAGGAAATTAATTGTAGACATTTTAGCATGTAACTGAGTTGGAATAGTTGAAAATTTAAATATGAAATGAACTAAATTCAAGATGCTTAGTTCTGTGCCTTACTACTTACACTCAATATATTATTAATTAAAGTAAATGTCATCTAATCAAATATTTTAGAAGTATCATTAAATTTTGTACTATATCACGAAATTTCGAGAAAAATAAAGGATATGGTAGTAGAAATAGTAACATATTTTTGCTTGTTCTACACTTGATTATGACCCGATCTACCAAGTCAAACCTCGACCCAACGTAGACCCAACGTATTTTATGACCCATATTATATTGTATACTAATGTCATACTAGATTTTCGATATTGTGCATAAAAGAACTAATGACATTCCTCATCATGACTTGCACTTTTTAAATATAAATATTTTTAGTGACAGGTTGACTACTAACATTATGTGTTTTTTTTCCCCCATAAGTTCATCATTTAGATTTTATTATAAATTATTTACTCTTTTTTTGCCTAATATATTATATTTTATTCTTCAAGCTCTCTATATATTTATTTCTTCTTATAGATGATTTAACTTTATTTAATGTTTCATGAATAAAAAATGTACGCATTTTATTTTTTTCATTTGTGGATTTATTGGATTAGAAGATTATTATATTTATTTACTAGACTATAAAATTAATCATTTATATATTGATGTGTTCATTATTCCTATTAGGATAAGAAGAATAATAACTACAAAATCTAAATATCCAACTAGGTTGGCACCTACATACGTCTATCATTTGTAATTCTCAATCCATTTGTACATATCAAATAACTTTACGTCAAATGTGTGTATATATATATATATATATATATATATATAAACTTTTCAGTGTTTTCACTTACATTTTACAACCAATGCCAAATGTCCATTTTATAAAAAAAAAAATTGAAATTACAAAATATATATTTATGATGCATAACTTAGCACAACCACTTAAGTATCATACTGGTCAACTAGTCTTAAGATTCTCTCCTATTTAATGTCATAAGTTCCAAACCACCCCCCTCCCCAAAAAAAAAAAAAAAAAAAAAAAAAAATCATATAAATTATTGGTCGGTGGGTCAGGCTAACGGTTTAGGCTTCTGGGCCGCATTGGTGGGCCAAGTGTATTGACAGAAAAATCAGCCCACAGTCAAATCAATTGGGCTAGTGGGCTACCCACAGGCCTCAATAGTATTGGGTTGGGTTATGGACTTGTGGGCTATGAACTTTCAAGTGACATTTTTGTGAGAGAAATGTTACATGTATTTGATGCATTAGATACTTTTTTCTTACAAAGAGGCTCAAAGATTTAGGACTAAAAAAAGTAAATATTACCTCTCAATAATGTGATCTGGAAGGCAGCCACATAGTTTTCGCTTTGAATATTGTCTTAACGAAGTTTAGGAACAAGAAAATAATTAAGTTCTTTCTTGAGTGATTGATTGACTCTATTTGTAAATAATTTAATTATAAATTTAACTAATAAAAGAATTATATTAAGAGATAATTTTTTATTATAACAAACTGTTAGAATTATGAAACTCATGAAAGCATAAGACAAGTAATGAAATGCATACCATTTAGCAACAACAAAAAATAATAATAATGAAATACATACCCATTCTTATAATGCCATCCGGACAAACTACCAACTTTATTTAGAGCTATCCTCCAATTCTGCACCTTGTCAATATCATCTTTGAATATCTCTTCATGTTTTGCCAAAGCTACCCCAAACTCACTTTTTTGTTTACGTACTTCTGATTGATCAATATTGTAAAAAACAGGTAAAGCTAATTGGCTACACTCAAGAATCTTGACAAGTTCATCCAAACACTAAGTAGAAGAAGCATAGTTTTTAGAGAAAACGATAATTGAAACAGTTAATGATTCAATGGCTTTAAGAAGTTCTATTGAAACTTCTTCTCCTCTCTGAAGGTTATCATCAATGAAAGTGTTAAAACCCTTGTCACACAGTGCTTTATGTAAATGGCTTGTAAAACCATTGCGAGTATCTTCACCTCTAAAGCTTAAGAAGACGTCATAGCTCTGGTGAGTGAAAGAAGAAGAAGAAGAAGAAGGGGAGGAGGAAGAGGCTCCTTTGTTGGTCAGGAAAGCCATTGGTATGAGAAGATTAAGAAGATGTAAAAAGAGGAGAAGGTAAGAGATCAAAGATGTGATGAAATGCGAATTATGATAAGAGAGGAGTGAAATCATACAATTCGAGTGAATTAAAAGTTCTCAGGGAAGAGTTGAGAGCACTAAGCGAGAGTTTGGATACAGTTGAAATCCAACCACGTTTGTGTTTGGCGTTTAAACAGTGGGTCCCGTGCACGCACTAAGCGTGAGTTTGGATACAGTTGAAATCCAACCACGTTTGCATTTGGTGTTTAAACAAAGGGTCCCGTGCACTATTCACGGGACCCACAAGTACAGAATTCAGCAAAATTTTTATTAAAACTGGATTCCACGTCATTATTCACACATTTAAAAATTATTTTGTTACAGTATTTTCAATTTTCAGTATTAAACGGTATCCAAATAGACCTTTGAAAGTGAAAGGTTATAAATATGATCACCGTCTTGCGTTTTTCCACGAAGGTACAGTGCTCCTACTTTATTCACTCAGAAGTCAGACCTCTAAAAAATTACAAAAATTGAAAAAGAGACTTTCATGTATGAAAAGTAAATAAAAATCCTTCTTCCACCAAGTTTCCATGGACCAATTATTCGATCAAGTCGTGCCATGCCTTTTCATTTTTCTAAGGAAAGTAAAGACTACTTTTCTGACTATGCCCGATGCAATGTTTGAACCCGGACGTCTTATTTTCCATCAATCTTGGAAAATCTTCCTCCTTCTCCCTACAATTTTATTTTCCATCTCGTGTTTCTTCTCCATTGTCATGGGGGTTTCTTCTATTTGAGGATCAACATTTGATTTTTTTTGGTACTATGATAAGAGTTGAGAGCACTGAAAGTGAAAGGTTTTGAATATGATCACGCGTCTTGCATTTTTCCACGAAGGTACAATGCTCCTACTTTATTCACTCAGACCACTAAAAAATTACATAAATTGAAAAAGAGATTTTCATGTATGAAAGTAAATAAATGCTTTGAAAAAGAGGCTTTCATTCATGTATGAAAGTAAAGAAAGTTGTCCCGTACCTTTTCATTTTTCAAAGAAAGTAAAGACTACGGAGTTGAAATGAAGACAAAAAGTCAAAAACAATAATAATGTCAGCTTAATTTTCCGTTATGGGTTTCTTCCATTTGAGGATGGAAATTTGATTTTTTTTTTTTTTTTTTTTTTTCAATGTTCTACGCGTCATTGTTTTTAGGCTGTACACTTTTTAGTCATGCTATATCAAACTAGTTTCAGGTAATCTTATTTTTGGACTAAGAGTTTTTCTTTTAGCTAGCAGCTCCTCAAATGATAATCGGTTCTCATTTTAGCTATATATGTCATGGAATTTATTTATTTATATTTTAAAAACAAACATAGACATAAGTGAGTTGGTGAGATTCTAACACAAAAGTACACGATAAACCTAAAACTTCACTCAAATGTGAATTTGGATGTTTATATGCAATTATGCATATCTAACAGCTCAAGTGAAACTATTTTTTTTTCTTCAGTTAAAAAAACAAATGTGCATCCCAATAGTTCAAGCAACACTACTGTTTCTTTTTCATTAGCTTAAAAAATACAAAACAACAAATGTGCATACCCAACAGCTCAAGTAACACTATTTTTTGGAGGCGGTACATGGTAGATAGCTTCCAAGTATATAATCTTCTGTGTCATTATATGAATTAAAAGAATTTTTTTTTTAAATGTCGTCACCTGCTGGAAAATGCCCACTAAATATTCATATCACTAGTATATATGATCTTAACAACTGCACAACAAATTTTGTTTTTTTGATAGGAACTACACAACAATTGATCTTTGATGGGAGCAATAAAATGATGAAAATCATTCACATTTACTCTTCAAACTCTTTGCCTCTGCATCTATACCGTGAGGTGCATTGTAAAGCACCTGCTGATTTTGTCAATGACTTCATTGTTCTTGCATCTGCAACTCGGAAAGCTTGTTCACAGTTATAGTTTGGCTTTACCCCACCAGCACCTGTTTCAATGAATCTAGCTCCAATTTCAAATACATCATTCATTGAGTAGAATTTCCATGACCCTCTTTCACCATTTCTCCACGTCATCTGTTAATATTAATATTATGCATTGTGTCTGTGTTAGTACTGGTAAAATGCATTTTTATTACTTAAAAGATAATGAAAGTATTGAATTTTTACCTCTTTATTCCCTGATTTTGGTGCAATGAAGAGGTTGGCTTGACTCTTGACACTAGGATTCATGCTCCCCCCTATAGCATATTGCATCCATCCCTGGTAAAGGTTGTTCACCACATGTACATATCCAAATCGAATCCTGAAAAGTTTATTTGTGTGCATTAGATAGCTGATTAATATATTATCGTAGCAACTTCATAAATTTATCATTGATAATCATTGGTTTATGCCTACAAGTCCTTGAATGTGGTGGATCAATTACCTTGGCATCCTTTGGTTGCAAGTAGGTCCAAAATGATTGTACATAACCATGACCTTCATGTTCTTGTCATGCACGTACCCATCATCATGTCCAAGAAGCATGACCTTGTCCTGATTTTTGAACCAGTTGTTGGAGATAGTGATATCTGTAGAACCCCGAGTTACATCAAGTAGACCATCCTCACTCTCATAAAGTGTATTATGGTCAAGCCAGACCTTTGATGCAGTAACCAATCTGATTGCATCTCCATCAACTTGACTTAATGAAACTATCTTTGAGTCTGGACCCATTACTGTGCTAGGTGGTTGGGATTGGCAATGGTGGACTTGAAGACCATGAATGATTATGTTGTTTTGCTGTTGATATATAAGGTACATTTTAGCACTTGAACAGCTCAAAAAAAAAAAAAAAAAAAAAAAAAAAAAAAAAATCTAATTGTTACGAACAATGTTAGGGAGAAAACTATCACAATTTATTTCACAACTAGTACAACGTCATTTTTATGTGAAATCATCAATGATATTGCTTTTATTGTGTGTTAATCAATAATCATAACACGTCACCTATGCAATTGTGAAAATTTGAACAAAACAAAATTGAAGTGTGAATTAAATACCTTATAGATCATCAAACATGCATTACCAGCAATGTGAACATTAGCACCCCAACCATCAATGGTTGTGAAACTACTAATGAGAAGTGGTTTCTCAAGTCTAATGTACATGCTTCTTTGGAATGTGATCCATTTTTTCCCTTTAATCATGGTTGTTCCATATCTTAAGGTCCCCAGTTTGGGATTTGTTGGGTTGTCACTAGGATCAATGACTACATATTGTGTGAGGCCCCTTCCAATGTTGTTGGTCATCTTCCCAGCATAGCCCACTGAGCATGTGGCAAGTTGGTGTCTGTTCCTTCGCCAGTCAGGGTTCCATCTCTAGCAATTATCAATCGCATTCATTTTTAAGCCAATGATCTTTGTTTTCTTAGCCAGGCTAACATTAGGAGTGGAGAGCATAACAATGACAAGAACCAAAGCAAAGTGCCAAAGGATAGCAATGTTGATGCCTTTCAAAGCCATATTAATGTGCATGTACCAACTCAAACTCAGACAGGAAAAGAGGTAGGTAGTAGTGGTTTGCAAATAATTGGAATGGAGGGGGATATATATAGGTGGAGTGGTTAGTAATGTGTATTAGCTTTGTTTAAGTGGTTTTAAAGTGGATGCTGAGGAGTGTAGGACACAAAAGAAGCTATTAATAGGTATTGGTTTTGCTTACTCACCCCAATTTGAAATAGTTAGATAGCTACAATTGTGTAGCGGCCAAAATGACAGAAAAAGTGAGCATTTGTGTCATTACTGGGATACAAAACGCGTAACATTTTAAACTTTCATGTATAAAGATAGTAGTTACAATTGGCTTCTCTCAAGTAGGGGTTTGTGTGCTACACAATATAAAGGATGTGAACTACCTATAATAAGCACGGGATGATTAGTTAAAATTATAATTGGAGTAACATTACTTTTACATGTACTTATTACAGATATCACTATTATTATACATTAATCAAAATAAGTGACTACACTAATTGTTAAAAAAAGTTGTGATAAAATTTATACCACTAGATTTTTTTGTATATAAAAAAAAGTGATTGGAGTATGTGACACACATAATGTAGAACGCAACTATCTTTTGATTCGAAGGTGTCAACAAATCTAATTGGTTCAATCTCTCGGTATCAAATATTTAAGCTATTATAATTATCATAACTATTTGTCTAGTTCTATTTTGTAATACATTATAAAATTAATTTTATAGCATATAAGAAAACCCATCGACCTCTCTAACTGTAAAATCTTTTTTCTTTTTTCTTTTTCTTTTTTTTTAAACCATGTGCAAGTTGACAAAAACTTGTCACAATCTCACTTGAATTCTAGAGCATTGTTAATAGAGTTTATTTGTTGCATAATCTGTCTTTGCAAATTTTGAGTCCTCTGGCCTCAAAAATTTCATCAGGCCGCTTCAAGTTCAACTTCAATTTTTACTTAGCCTCGGCCTCTTTCACAGTATAACTTATCTGCTGGTATTTATGATTAGTGAATTTGGTGTTCTGGAGCTTTGGACAACTGTAGGGCAAGCAGATCAAATGACTTCAAGTAAGTCTTCAACCCAAATCTCCAATTATATCACCATGTTTGGTAATGATGGCTTGAAGAATTTGAATCAGAATTTAATAATAGCATCTATATTTGTTAATAAATTTATATTAGAATAGGTAATCTTAATCCAAGCTTATCTTTTCTCATTCTTAAGTAAGTGCACTAAAATGGACTAAAGTAGACCAAAATATTAGACTAAAATGCTATAGCTCAATAAGAACATAACAACAATAAATACTATCCGTCAACTCAAATATATAATTATTTTGAGATGTGATATAATTTAGAATTTTTATCTAAATTTTATTATAGATAACTTGTTTTCCTTAAAAATAAACAATTTATAAAAGTAATTTCTCTCTCTATTTTTACAAATATATAATTTTAGTATTTTTTTATTGATATTATTCTTTTTGAAATTGTCCATATTCTTCTAACTACTGTTATTATATATTACATTTTCCTAATTTCTTTTGGAAGAACTAAAAATTTTTAAGTTTCAAATTTATTATTTAAGACGAGGTTGAAGGGTCCAATTTAAAGCTTAAAGAATAGTATGTCATTTTCATTAACTTTAAGGTATAGAGATAATAAAGATAACAACTTTATTTATTTTTAGTTTATAGTTTATACTCACCCAAAATAGATCGAACTGGATGTTTTTTTTTAGCTATATCTCTTAAAATTGATGAAAATGGCATATGGTTTTCTAAGTTGGAGTGATACTAGACATTTCAACCTAATCTTGAATATTGCAATAGCATACAATTATGAATACAGTGGTGGAATAATATTTTTTTTTCAGGAGAATATAAACTAAAAATAAATAAATGGTGACTTTGCCCAAGGTATTCTTATTACATTTTTTTTTTTTGGGGGCAAATCACAACTTAACCACTTGTGGTTTGGCCGAAATTTAAGTTGCTTACTTGTGGTTTGAAATTTGACACTTTACTCACTTGAGGTTAGCTCAATTAGAGTTCCGTTACCCACCTATTTTAAAAATATGACTAAATATGTAATTTTGTTTCACTTTTATGTCTCTCTCTTTTAAAAACACAAAAAATATAAAAATACAAAAGAGCATAGGATCAAAAGCCAGTTGGTAAAAATAAACAAAAAATATAAAAATACAAAAGAGCATAAGATCAAAAGCCGGTTGGTAAAAATAAATTTTTTATTCATCTTAGCATTTCAAACTTGCTTTTACATTCATTGCTTCAAATGTACATATTCAAACAAATACCATAAAAGAAACAAATTGCTTCATCAATTTCTAAGCAACCAATGAAGCCATAGCATCTAATCCACAAAAATCCTAAAAATGACAAGAGGTCAGGCTAAAGAAAAACAAAATGCCAGACTTGAGTACAAGAGGAATATACATTATACAAAGGGTAGTAGTGTACAGTTACATGGGTTAAAGGGTGTCAACCAAGGTTGTTGACATCCAGCCTAACGAGGCTCCTCTCTTTTAGCAAATTTGCATCTAATGAGCTTCCTCCAAATTCAAGGTCATGAAAGAAAGTTAAAAGCAGCAATTGCTTTCTAGTGTTCTTCCTTGACCATCTCGAATGTAACAACTTTCAAGTCCTGAAGGAAGAGGCTCAACCTTAGACCCAAGCACCATCAACACACAACTTACAACCAGATTTGCAAAAACCCAGCAACTTCTTGTTCATAAGAAAGCCAAACCCATCATTCTCATCTTAATAAGGATTTCTTACCCATATATATCTTTTGATACATAGACCATCACGATTCAATAGCTTTTGATTTGTGTGTAGGAAGTTTGTTTGTGGACTGAATTGAAGAATGGTAGTCCATAATTAGTTGAGTTGGATGATGACTTTAGTTTAGGCAAAGAAAGCTTCTTCGTTTATCTTTATCAACATCTTTTTGATCTTATTTTATCTTGTGTTTTTATGTTTTTTGTGTTGTTGAGGAGATAGACATAAAAGTAGAACAAAACTACATATTTAGCAATATTTTTAACGGAGGTGAATAACAGAACTCTAACTGAACTAACTTTAGGTAGGTAAAGTGTCAAATTTCAAATCACAAGTAAACAACTTAAATTTTGGCCAAACCACAGGTAGATAAGTTATAATTTTGCTTATAATTAACATTTAGGTTAAAGAATGTACATTTTCTATAATAAAAAAATAAATAAAAAAAGTTAAAAAATGTATAAAGTAATGGTAGTAAAAAGTGATTATTTTATCATGATTGGTAAGTTATAATTAGGGTCCGTTTGGATAGAACTTATTTTGCTGAAACTGAAAACTGAAACTGAAAACACTGTAGTAAAATAATTTTTAAATGTGTAAATAGTACCGTGTGACCAATTTTTAATGAAAAAGTTGATAAAAATTGAGATTTGTGGGTTAAAATAGTCAAAAGTTGCGGCTACTGTTTATGAACAGTACATAAACAGTAGCCGCTGTCCCCTGAAATGAGCGCTGAAAAAAAAAAAAAAAAAAAGTTGAAAACGCAGGAAACGCGGACGCAGGAAACGCAACGCGTATCCAAACGTCCTCTTAGTTTTGAGAATGTATAAAGATTAAAGACATAATGCATTATTGCATTATGTAGCTCATCAGAAATGTAGCAAAAATAAATGATGGCTTTTGTTAACGGGTGCTGGACAACACCCGTTAAGTCTGCATAGGCACTATTTAAGTCAGCATAATTTTACTAAAATAACCCTACTTTAATTGGGAAATCAAGAAAAACAACACCACCTTAATGATGTGTGTCAGCCAGCATAGAAAACAACAAATGTTGCCTACTTTTACTTAAATACCCTTTCAACCATTTTTACCATCTCTTTTTTATCTCTTCCCCATCCTTTGGTTTCTTCATTCATCCTTATCTTTATATTTTTTCCCCCTTTCCTACACAGCTACAACATGTGTGTCAAGCGCAAATACGAAGGTACCATTTGTTATTTTTTATTTATTTATTTATTTATTATTATTATGCTTTAGCCTCCAAAAAATAACTTTTTTAAAAAGAAATAGGACTCCTAAATTCAAATATTCATGAGATGGAACATTAAAAAAAATTATCAAGAAAAAATAAGAATACATAGATAAAATTAGTGGCATAGTAAAAAAAAAATTTCAAAATAAACTTATATATTTAATCTCTTATTAACATACATGGCTCTAGTTAGATTAGGTTGAGTGGTTATACTTATATATGTTTAATCTCTTGTAAAGCTTGGAATTCCATTAACTATTTAAGCACTCTTTGTTCAATATATATTATTACAATTCACATAATATGCCTAAATATATTCCAAATTTCTAGATTCATCAAAACCAATTCTCAAAAATAAATCAAACTTAAAATTAAAATAAGGGTAACAAAATAAACTTAAAAATATGGTGGGTTGCTTTGGGTCAGACAAATTGAAAAAATTATCAATTCGAACTTGACACAACCTAAGACTTAGATTACATCCTTCCTATATATTTCTTTTACTTTGTTTTTAAATTGTAACTAGGAAAAAGAATCTTGCATTTTCTCTTCTTTATGTTCATTTGTTTAACAAATAAACCAAAATTAAGCCAAATTTAAGCTTAACTATTAAACGAGCTAAGCTCAAACATAATAATATGTCTATGAACGAGCTCAAAAAACATGATAAAAAATTTATAAGCATTCAAATTTACTATTTGTTTTGTTAGGATAGATGCATCAATTGATGGAATAGGAATTAAATCTTATTTATGCAAATCTTTGTTTTTTTTTTTTTTTTTTTTTAATGAATGAACTCATAATTTATGTGATTATTTAACAAGCAAAGTCATCACTAGTGTGTTTTTTGTTTTTTTTTTTTTTTTTTCTAAAAAATGTATGATCTTATTAACCATGAGTCCACCGACCTCCCATAATCCTACATAGGATTCCGACTTTGACAACATTTCCTATTATGTCCATGACATTTGGGGTTTAAATCCCTTCTCCCCTATTGTGACTCACGTGAGACCCATAAAATAGCAAGGAAAATAAACAATAAACTGGTTTATAATTGCTCCCCAAATGGGCACTTAATCTTTGTGGAGAGTCAAGCCCAAAATTCACAATGTATAGCAAACAAAGGCTAATGGTGCTTTGTGGAAAGAGAAATCAGAATAAACTAAAATACAAGAAAGTTTAGAAAATATATACAGGTCCAAAATTACGACCCACTGATACTAAGAAGAGCAAACTAAGAGAGGAAGTGAGGAAAAGAGGGAAGTTCCTCTGTACTAGTACTTCCACCCCTAGACTTTGGAATCGTAAATATTCTTGTTAGCTAACTGGGATTTTGTGTCAAAGTTTCAAGTCTAAGAAAAAAACGTGATCCCCCTTTTGTGGGCTAATGGTGAGTATTTATTCTAAGTTTGGAAGATGCTTGTGATCGGTTTTTTGGTTGAGAAAAAGGCTTTTAGGCCTCGTTTGGTTGGAGGTGAAATAGGGAGTATAGAAAAAAAAATGTGAAAATAGGTGAGAGAGGTGTTTGATTAGGAGGGGGAGTGAAAGGAAATTTTGGTAGGACCTAGGTGTTTTCTCCCCTGGCCCACCAAAATCCTATCTCTCCAATTTTAAGAGAAAACTTGGGGGGTTTTATTTCAACCCAATCAATTACACTTTTCCCCTCTTTTTGAAATGTTAAACATGGAAATCTCAGGTAATCGTTGGCATTTGACTCTGTTTCAACCAACTTAATAATATTTTCTTGTTTTTTTGGTTCACGTTGTTCATTATTATTATTTTCTTTTCGTGTTTTTTTTTTTAAATTTCTTTTTCTTCTTCTTGTTTTCACCCCACTTTTGTCTTTTTCATCTTTTTATTTTTCTATTTCCTCTATTCATTGGTCGTACACTTTGTTGTTTTGGTTTTTGTGTGTGTGTGTGTGCGCGCGCGTGCGCGTGCACTTATCTCACCTTTTGTCTTCTATCTTTTGTTTTTATCAATTTCTTCCATAGTATCATCCAAATGGACAACCAATAGTGATGCCACAAGGGGAGGCCAGAATCATCCAAAAGTGAAGTGCTATATATAATTTTTTAAATAAATAAGTGTATAAAAAATTGTGTTTTCTTTTGTTATATTTAATAGGGATATAATTGTAAATTTATATCAACTTCATTTTTCATAGTTTTACATCTCTCCACTTTTTCATCCACCCAACCAAATATATATGAGAGAAAACAAAAATTTTTCTATCCTCTTACTTTTTTATCCTCTTCCCATTTTCTATCCTCCCACTTTTTCATCCCTCTAACCAAATGGACCCTTAAGGGTGTGGGGTTAGGAATCGTCCCACTTAACCCTTTAGCCTGCCTCACCCATATTTGAGGGAATAGTCAAGTACTCAAAAACTTTGCACGCCTATATTCATAAAAAGAGAAAAAATAAAATAAAATACTACTTGAATTTGTTATACTAATTTGAATGTGAATTGAATATTTGCTTGGTCTAAGGGTGAACTCCTTGACTTTTTTAATTTCTCCCCTTTATTTCTATAACTTCGATAGAATTGCCCCTCTTCATATTTAAAAAAAGGCTAAAATATAAAATTTACCCTCTATGTTTCACCGGAATTCATTTCAATCCTTTAATTTTGTTTTCGTTTATTTCAGTCCTTTAACTTTCAAGTTTATTCAATTATGACTTTTCCATCAACTTTTGTTATATGTTGTGGTTAATTTTCCAATTTTTTTAATTTTTTGTTCAAAATTTTTAAATTAAAAAAATTCAATTGAATTAATGATGAAGAATATTTTCCAATTTTTTTTTTCAAAAAATTTTAACAAAATTTGATGGAAAGTTTAAAATTGAATAAATTTGAAATTTAGAGAATTGAAATGAAAGAAAAGAAAGTTAGAGGACTGAAATGAATTCTGGAGAAATTTAAAGGATGAGTTTTGCATTTTAGCCTAAAAAAAATTATACAAACAATCTCATTTTTTTGCTTTTAATATTTACTTTTCCCAACATATAGCAAAAGTTTTTCATTTTTGTTTTGTAATATACTTTATATATATATTTATATTTATATTCCTTTTTTTCTTTTCAATTTCATGAATAATTAAATTTGTCACATCTAATTGGCCATTTTAAAAATATTATAAAATTTGTTATGGAAAAACTGTTTTCATTATATTTTTGTTTTAAAAATAATGGGAGCCTAGCATTACCCTTTTAAAAAAACCAAAAAAAAGAAAAAAGAAAAGAAATGGGAATCTCTACTCCTATAAAAGGACAAAATAAAATAAAATAATAGTTAGTGACTCTAGGGATGAAGGCATAAAGCTAATAAGCCTAATCGGTTAGATGAAGGTATTGGAAAAAAATAAAAGGGCACTTTGGTCTAGTTGCAAAATAATTTGATTTTTCAATGAAAGCTGACATACGTCTAACACAAATTCAACTTTTTCCTACTCCCCATAAAACATGAGTATTTTATTGTAATTTTATACCACATTCAGCACCCGTTAACAAGACCCATAAATGATTATCTCCAACTTTTATATATTATTACTATAAAGATTATAAAGATTATATATATAGATAGATGAGAGACTTTATTTGATAGATTATATATAGATAGATGAGACTTTATTTGATAGCAATTTGTTAGGATGACTACAAAATTGAAGATTTAATAACAAAGTTAGGAATTCAACCTTGATTCAAAAAAGATAATTGTAGAGAGGGAAAATTCCCGACCTATCACAAGCTGACATGTCACACTACCAAGTCCACAAAATACAGCCAATTACAAAGTGCCACATATTGCTGCTAGGTTTTATTATCACTACTCAGAAGCCAATGAAAATTTGCCAAGTGTCATGCAAAAACCAATCACGCATCAGCGCGTGTAAGCGATAACACAAGCAGCCTCGCACGTGTAAGCGATGACACAAGCAGTCCCGCTAATGCTTTTTAATAATGATATAAATATGCAAGATTAAGCTATTATCACACTACCCTAACCAACTCATTGCTAGTCCCTAGCAATTTAAGCGACTCGAGACAATGACACAAAATAACAAAAAATTATTACTTTAGTAGAAATAGTTAATCAAAGGTCAAAACACTAACAACCACCAAGGATTTTCCACATACCATCAATACTCAGTGTGTGAATAGTTTAGCCAACACAAACACAACCTTAGTCTTAAGATAAAATATGGCTTGAATTTCTATCTAAAGTTATGGTTCAACTCAAATCTCACAGTTGTTAACCTCAACAAATAAAATCACCCCGAAAAGGGTGTAACACTCTCAAACATATGTGAGTAGAATAATGTAGAACAAACACTAATATCTCACATATAAATAAGATGAAGAACGGTGAAGCAAAATAAAGGACATTTATAGTCTCATGAAAGGATGCCAAACTAAGAATATTACACCACACACATTGATTAGTCATGTCAAGATCCAAACCATACCTTCCTTAAAATCAAATAGGACTTTCATTGGAATGTAATGTAGGGTAAAGAGGAGGAATTTAGAACAAAGGGTATAGGTAAAAATAAAAAGTGTTCCCAAGAATAATTAGAGAGACAATTTCTTTTGAGTATATGACAATTGATTTATCCTCTCAAGTTTCTTGAATATTACACTTTCACTTTCTTTCTTTTTTTCTTCAAAATTTCATCAACAAATTCATTCTCTATTTCTTCCTCTTTCACATTCCTTTTTTTTTCAACATTTTTCCTTTTCTGTTTATGACTTTTTTTTTTTTTTTTTTGAGTGAGTCCTCCTTTTCTTCCAACTATTTCACCACAAATTTACCGCAATAAGACAATTTGATTGCATTCATTCTTGGAACACTTTAGGAAAGGGTTTGAAAAAGAATGGCTAAAATAATAGGCTCAAATGGGTGACTAGTGGTAATATATCAAGAAAGCAAATAATAAAGGCTCAAAATTAACAAAGATGGCCTAAAATCATCTCTTAAGGATTGGGATAGTTCTTCAAAATCCATGACTTTAATATATTCAAGTGTGGCATAAAATTGATGAATTATTAGCATTTGACCAAATCAAAGAATAATGAGACTAAGCAACAACAAACTAATGTGGTTCCAAAAAAAAAAAAAAAAATAACCCTTTAAAAAAATGAATGGCTCAAGAACTCACTTGGGTTATAGTCTCTACATTTCATTTTCAAGATTTTCAAAGTCATCTCCATCTCTCAACCAAGAAACATGTTCATGTGGCTAAAGTGCATGTGCATAATAGTTGAGCATGAAAAACAGTGGAATTCTTTAGATAGAAGTAGCATAAAGAACTTTGACTTAAAACTCTTGCTAAAGCAACACACTTTTTTTTTTTTTTTTTTTAAATTGGACTAAAACTAAAAACAAAAATCACTAAAAATAACCCAAAAAAAAAAAAAAAAAAAACATAAAATAAAAACAAATGCAAATCATCTCAAGTTCCTCCCCTCAACCTAAAACCTACATTGTCCTCAATGTTAACAAGGAAAAACAATAAAGAGCAGAGAATACGGAGAGTACCTTGAAGAGATGAACATAAATGAACAAAAAAAAACTTTAACACCTGCAAAAGGGGTTAGAAAACATTAAAAATAAAAATAAATAAATAAATAAATAAAAAATAGGACACAAACACTAATGCTAATTGCTTGGCAAGTCTTGATAAATGGGATCCTCCAAATTAATGGATTCCTCCTCTTGTGAAAAATTCTCAAGAAATGGCTTAAGACGTTATCCATTCACCTTAAATATGTTACCATTCTTAGGATTTTCAATTTCTATGGCACCATGGGGGAAAACATTTTTAACAATGAAAAGTCCAGTCCATCTAGATCTCAATTTTTCAGGGAACAAATGTAACCTAGAATTATACAAAAGAACTTTTTGAGATGGTTCAAAAGATTTCCTTAAAATTTGTTTGTCATGAAAAACCTTCATTCTTTCTTTAGAAAACCTAGACTTCTCATATGCATCACGCCGAATTTCTTCAAACTCATTCAATTGTAATTTTCTTAATGAACTAGCCTTGTCTAAGTTAAAGTTAAACATCTTTATTGCCCAATATGATTTATGTTCCAATTTAACAGGCAAGTGACAAGTTGTACCATAAACGAGTCTACAGGGAGACATACCAAGAATATTTTTATAGGCAGTGCGGTACGCCCAAAGTGCATCATTCAACCTCAAAGACCAATCTTTACGATTTAGGTTAACCTTCTTTTCCAAAATTTGTTTAATCTTCCTAGATGGTTTGTCATTGTCCTTTAAATAAATACTATGAGTACAAACCAATGGACTAATTCCTTTAATGTCAGCTATGTTCCATCCTATGGCACTCTTATGTTTACTCAAAACACTTAATAACTTACATTCTTGCAAGGAGTCAATTTTAGAAGATATTACCATAGGAAAAGTCTCATCGGTTCCTAGAAAAGCATACTTGAGATCATTTGGCCAGGGCTTCAACTCCCATTTAGGTACTTGCTTACTAGATGGCAACAACTTTATCTCACAAGGTGTCAACTCCTCATATTTCAATTTCCAATTGCTCACTTCCAATTCCTGTGCAGATTCCAAGAGACAATGAATGTATGCAATTTCGAAATTCTCATCAAAATTAAAATCACATGAATTAACTAGACAAGCTTCTAATGTATCTGAAAAACATTTTTTGTTGAATTGTTCTTGAACAAGTGTTTCAATTAAGTCAACTTCATGTACATCCTCTTCATCCCTAGGTTGCTTACAAGTATTAAACATATTAAGCTCAAGGGTCATATTCCCAAAAGATAATTTTAAGACTCCACTTCTACAATTTATCAATGCATTAGAAGTTGCAAGAAATGGGCGTCCTAAAATCACAAATATTTGAGAATTAGCATTAGAAACAGGATGCATATCCAAAATAATAAAGTCAACAGGAAAATAAAATTTGTCCACTTAAACCAAAACATCCTCAATTATGGAAGTGGGTTTTAACTCGCCTAGACCTAATTGCTCATACACTGAATATGGCAAAAGATTCACACTGGCCCCAAGATCAAGCAAAGCTTTCTTTATTTTTGAATTACCAATCACACATGAAATAGTGGGACAACCTGGATCTTAAAACTTTGGAGATCTATTGTTTTGAATGATTGCACTAACTTGTTCAGTCAAAAATGCCTTCTTATGTACATTAAGCTTACGCTTAACAGTACATAAATCTTTCAAAAATTTAGCATATGATGGAATTTGCTATATGGCATCCAAAAGAGGAATGTTCACTTTAACTTGCTTAAGCACTTCAAGGATTTCAAAATTTTGATTCACTTTTTGAGGGGAAATCAACCTTTGGGGAAAAGGAGCGGGGATAGGACACTTTTTAATTTCATTAGATTTAGGCTCAAGGACCTCATCACTACTCTTTATTTTGGAAGATTCATCTTGTGTATTTCTTTTAGGAATATCTTTCTCAATGATTTTTCCACTACGAAGAGTAGTTATAGATTTAACTTGACTCACTTTATTTTCAGAGGAACTACAATCATCAACACAAAATTGACCTTGGGGGTTTGGTTGTGGTTGAGATGGAAACTTACCCTTTTCTATTGTGCTCATGGATGTGGTCAATTTAGTGAGAGTTCTCCTAATGTCATTTATGGCTTGTGAGTTCCGATTATTAATGGTGGATTGAGTTTACATGAATTGTTTCAAGGTGTCCTCAAGACTCTTCTTTGGAGAGGGATTATAGGGAACAAAATTTGAAGAACCATGTATAGGAGGTGCAACCACATTATCATTCCTCCAACTAAAATTTGGGTGATTCCTCCACCCTGAATTGTACGTCTCTAAATAGGGGGAAGGGTATGGCTTTTTCAATCATGCAACACCTCTTTAAAAGCTGGAATTATAGGACATTCATTGGTAGGGTGTTCCATGGTCTCACAAATTCTACAAACCTCATCAATTTTAGGCACAATATTGATTCCACTGTCCTTGCTTAATTCCATGGCTTCAAGCTTCCTAGTTAGACTAGCCACCCTAGCACTAAGGTCATCATCTTCCCTAAGTTGGTATTTACCACCCCCAGAAGGGTTGGTGGATGCTCTAGACCTATCTGAGGTATCAGTGGTATCCCAAGATTGGGCATTCTCAGCTAAGAGATCAAAATAATCAAAAGCCTCATTGGGATCTTAATTCAAAAACTCTCCATTACACATCATCTCTACAAATTGGCGCATCTTTGGAGTTAAACTTTCATAGAAAAACTAATTATACGCCAAGTTTCATAGCCATGATGTGGACAAGCATTAAGCAAATCCTTAAATCTTTCCCAACATTGATAAAATGTCTCATTATCTTTTTATGAAAAATTCATTATTTGTCTTTTAAGTGCATTAGTCCTATGAATTGGAAAAAATTTCTTTAACAACTGAGTTTGCATCTCTTGCCAAGTACCAATTGACCTAGGTCTCAAAGAATTAAGCCAAGTTTTTGCCTTGTCTTTAAGAGAAAAAGGAAACAACTTCAACCTAATGGTCTCTTCATTACATGATTGGTCATAGAAGGTATAACATACCTCCTCAAATTCCTTAATGTGTAGGTAAGGATTTTCAGAATCTAAGCCATGAAATTTAGGAAGTAATGAAATCATACCGGGCTTAAAATTAAAATTATTTGCATTAGTTGGAAAAAATGATGCATAATGGTGCAGTACTCCTAGTAGGTTGCAAATAATCTCTGAGAGTTTTAATGGGTTGGTGAGCATGGAAGTTTTCATTATTTAAATTATTCTCATCACCATGATTACTCTCTAAGTCCGCCATGATATCAAGTGTGTGAGAATATGTGAAAGAATTAGATAAATTGCCAAAAAAATTATTAGACTTAATTCTAACCAAGCAATTATCACTATCACGACACCAAACACGCATGCAATATTAAACCAAGAAAGAAAAAAGAAAAAGAAATTAAAATAAAACAAAAACCTTTAACAATAAAGAGAAGTAAAAATAAAAGAAAAACTATAAAAGAAAGCTAAACTACTTAAAAAAAGAAAAGAGTTGGAGAGATATTACCAAATATGTGAAGAAATTTAATGCCGAAACCTCTCCAAACAAAGTGGAACACTTCTCTAATAGCTTAATTCCCCGGCAACGGCGCCAAAAACTTGCTGCGACTTAAATAATGCTCCCAAGTGCAGGATTGTAACCAGTGGATTCGACCTCGGACTTACCGAGTTATTACTTCGAGGCAATCCTGTACTTAGGAGCATTATTTAAGTCACAGCACACCACTGGATTACATTATCTACATATATTCTCCATAGTTACAAAATTTTGAAAATGATCAAAGATCAATGGTTATGTCATCAATTAATTGTTTAAATTCAAGTTTTTGTAGTTTAAAATAATGCATAAAAGATAAGTTTTTAAATCAAATGGTAAATTACATTCGATTAGTACGGAAATTGGCATGCATGTTAAGAACATATAGAAAAAGTAATCCAACGATTGGATCTTCAAAATATGAATTCAATAACAAGTTATTGGGTAATGTAACATTGTTTAGAGTTACACCTGGTGACATGACTATTGATCTTTGATCATCTTGAAATTTTGTAAGCGTGGAGAATATATGAAGATAATGTAATCCAGCGGTGGATTTATCAAAATTCACATCCAATTAAAAAATATTAGGTGGTGTAACATTAGTTAAAGTTACACTCTCACTATATATATATATATATATATATATGTATGTATGTATGTATGTATGTATGTATGTAGTTTAGAATGATGCATAAAACTTATTCAAAAAAAAAAAAAAGAATAATGCATAAAAGATAAGTTTATAGATCAAATAGTAAATTATATTCGATTGGCATGGAAATTGGTACGCATGTTAAGAACATATAGAACATGTAATCTAACGGTTGGATCTTTAAAATATGAATTCAATAACAAGTTATTGGGTGGTGTAATATTAGTTAAAGTTACACTCTCACAATATATATATATATATATAGAGAGAGAGAGAGAGAGAGAGAGAGAGTTGAGTTCAAGTTACACTTAGTATAACTCTAAGCAATGTTACACCACCCAATAACTTGTTATTAAATTCATATTTTGAAAATATCATTGTTGCATTACATGTTCTATATGTTTTTGACATGCATGCCGATTTTTATACCAATTAGATGTTATTTACTATTTGATTCATAAACTCATATTTTATGCAATATTTTAAACTATAAAAACTTGAATTTAAACAATTGATTGATGACATGGCTATTGATCTTTGATTACCTTTAAACTTTGCAAACATGGAGAATATACAAAGATAATGTAATCCAACGATAATGGATATAGTGTAACATATTATATATATATATATATATAATATGTTACACTTGGTGTAACTCCATAAGAGTTAAGCGTTTTTTAAACTATTGATTTCTATTAGATCTAATGGTTAAAAAAAAGACTGGTGCTATGTCAAATCTAATATCATTAAGTCATTAAATACTCTTCTAAAAATAAGCAAAAGTCATTAATCTCTCTCTCTCTCTCTCTCTCTCTCACACATCTGCCTAGACCTCCGTAAACTCCTCCAATGGATGCACGTGACTCAATCCCAAATAGAAGCTCTTCCTCCCATAACCCAAAATAAAAATGGCCTTCCAAGGTTCCATACATACACTATAACGGTGTTCCTGTGAGAGCTAGATAACACCAAAATCTTATTATCCTAAAAACTTTAACACCAGTACCTAATTCCTTGTTGTTTCTTAAATTAACTCTAATTTTCCTACAAATTGGTATTTATCAAAGATCCAGAAGAGCATGAAAAGGAACAGTCAATTTCTTAAAGTCAACTGGTCTGAAAGAATGAAGGAATTTAGACAAATAAGATGGCCCACAATGGAGATCCTACAGTTCGTAAATGCAATAGCTAGCCACATATATGAAGCCACTCATTTGGAAAGAAGAGAAGAGAGAAGTGTTGCATCCAACCATCATGATGAAGAGGCTAATTCCATTCTAATTGATTACATGTACAATGGTTATTCAGAATCATTTGGCGAAATTTTGAAGGCTAATTGTGTAATTGGCGAACCACCTGATGGATTACAAGAGTGAAAAAGGTTAGGAAAATTAGAGTAAATTTAAGAAATTCAAAAGGCCAATTGGAAGGATTTTTTTTGGGTTATGGGAGGAGCTTCTATTTGGGACTGAGTCATGTGTGTCTAATGGAGGAGTTCCTGTGAGTCCAGGGAGATGAGAGAGAGAGAGAGAGAGAAGAAAACAATGGAGGGTGAAAGAGTTTAATGACTTTTTTATTTTTAAAAGAGAATTTAACGAATTAATGATATTAGATCTGACATGGCACTAGTCCTGTTTTAACCATTAAAATTAATGGAAATCAATGGTTTAAAAAATGTGTAACTCTTATAGAATTACACATTTTCTAAACCATTGGATTTAAGTAGATCCAACAATCAAAAAAAGACTCTCATTAATGCTAGTATTCTGATTGATGTCATTTATTAACCCTTATTTAATATATTCCATATTTATCTCTAAACCCAAAAAAGTATCTACATCTGCACATCTCTCTCTCTCTCTCTCTCTCAACAAAAAAAAAATCCGTAGTTGCCGGACTTTATTAAATAACACAACTATTGTCATAGGTATGAATATATAATGATTATTTTAAAGTGCTTTTATCATTCTCTATCTCTCGTCAAGCCTTTGTTGTATGTATGTGTTAGGATTAGTGCCCTAAAATCCTATTGTATGCTATGTATGACATTATGTTATATGTAATAAAGTTTTTATTATTATCTAAAATAATCGTAACATGAATATTTGGACATTATCATATAGTCCTTGAAATGCGTAGTATGTGATTTATGTGATTTAGTCACAGAAGACATAAATCACAAGTTCTTTATAAACTCAAAATCTTAGTTCGTAGTCGGTGATGAAATTGGGCATTTCATCTGCAAATACTATAATATGTCAATTAAGATGATTTATCTTGATCATGGAAGTGAATACTTCTAGTTGATATGTTAATATGTTTTAAGTGTATAAGACATAAAATGGACCACTGTGAGATTTATTATTCTATTAACGATTGTCAAATGAATAATAAATCTCACGACTTTCATTTACATAAACTCTCAATCATGAGAGAATAGTGAAACCGATCATGAAATGTAGGTTGCTTTGATATATCAAGAGTGAGATCTAAACAAACGGTCAAAACATCAGTATGTTGGGTAACTACATGTAGTGTTGAAAGAACACATATTCTCAAGTTGGAATTCATCTCTTTATAGAGATATAAAGTATTCCCTTGAGATAAGTTTAATAAGTTTGGTTATTCAGAGTTTTAGGACATATGTGATTCGATGTTAGAGACATATGTGAAATAGAATTGGCTAATCCTTTGACAAAACGCACTTTACTTGTAATTAGGTAGATTTAGGATGTGTTTAATACTTCAAAGAACAAGAGTTCAAGTCTAGTATTGAAGCCATGCAAATCTGTCCAAGAAACAAGTGAAGAAGGGCTGTTCATTAAAGCTAGACAGATTCCTGACAGATAGCTATCTATCGAGGTCTCGACAGCTGCTCGACAGATACTATTTATCGATGTCTCGACAGCTACTTGACAGATACTATCTATCGAGAATTACGAAAATCAGTTTTTTAGATCTGATTTTCGGCCCATGCTTATGTATTTGTGTAGGGTTTCTTTTCTCACAACCCTAGACATATATAAGGCTTATTTTAAAAGCCATCACATGAGAGAATACAAGGAGAACACATGCAAAAAGTGACCAGTTATTCTCTCCAAAAGAAGCTACTGCGTCTTTGCGCCTTAGGGTTTTGTAACCAAGTTCTTCTTGACCTTCATTGTTGATGAAGTAAAGAACTTTGCAGCCAACAATCTTTTTCAAGTTGGTGAGTTAGTCATGTACTGGGAGCTATGCATCTTTGGTTAGTCACGTACTAGGATCCGTGCAAAAGGGTGGCGTTCATATATTGAAGAGTTCAGAGGTTCTGAAGCGGTAAAAGGTTTCTACTGTAAGTTCATCTACGGGGATTGTAGAGTATAGGGATAAAAGTTTTGTACTAGATCTGAAACTTCTCTTTATTATAGTGGATTGCTTTTCGGGAAGGTTTCCCCCAGGTTTTTTACTGTGAAACTAGTTTGTTTCATTGGTTTTCCTGGGTCATCATATCTTGTCTTATTTATTTTTCCGCTGCATGATTTTGACATGATATTGATGTTTGTTTGTTTGTTTTAACAAGGTTTATTCATAATTAATATAATTAACAACTTGGGTTTAAAACTTGTTAATTCTATCAACCGGGGTCTAAATTTCTCAACAAAAGACATTTGACAATGTAGAGAGTAGAGATGATGAGCAAAAGGCCTGTAGAAGTTGCTCAAGTCTTAGAACTAGATATGAACCAATGCTTAGGATCATGGAGAATAAGAAGTTGTTGAAATGTGTTGTGAAGGGATTTGAGAACAACCACAATCATGGTATAATTAGTCCAAAAAGTGTGTCATACCTCTAATGCCACACAAAAATGTCAATTGTTGCTAAGAGTCTTGTTGAAAAATTTGGTAAAGAAGGTCTTCCAACAGGAAAAGTTGCCATGATTTTCAATGTAGGTGACCAAACATTTACAAGTAGAGATTGTTGTAATCACTTGAGAGATGTTAGGAGAAAAAATCTAGATGTTGGAGATGTTGGAAAAACATGGTTTGTATTGCATACAAAATATACGCAGCGGAAAATTAACGGATCTACTTCATTCGCAATTGATAACATATACTATGTAAATTTCATAATTTAAGAACAAGAGAGCGTACTTTGGTGCGGTGAAATTCAAAAACCAAATATTAGAAGTACTTCAGAACACTTTTAATCTTCACTCCAATTCCACTTATGCCCAAGAAGTGTGGTCTCTCAATCAATTTATATGTATGTGTTCAAGGGAGAATAAGAGAGTGGCTTACACTCACATACACACCATTTCATTCTCTTATAAAATTTTGTATGTTTCTCTCCTTAAATATAACTGATTATCTAATTGGACTAGCCTTTGGGGTCATTCCAATTGGGTTTTAGTATGTGGCTTGGAGTGGGACCAAAAGGGGAACAAATAAGATACTAGCTCCAATGGGTTTTGGGCATTTCTGCTAATTTTGATAAGCCTAAAATTACTATTAATTATATTTAATACCACTATATAAATTTAATTACACTCTAGGCTTTATTAATAAATTATATCCCAAAACTTTATTATACATACAACCCTTCATTAATATATTCGTAGTAATAAAAAGTCATGAATGTTGACTGTTACTTTGAAGATTACTACATCTTAATCCTTGAGTACCCGGTTTAATCCTTTAAGTTATTTATCATATATTTATGAAATTCAATTTCATAAATATATACTTTAGTAACTCCTTACTAAAGTGGTTAGGCCTAACACTTTAAATAACCAAACCCATTAAACTTATCTCAAGAGAATATTTTATATCTCTGTTAAGAGATTATGAATTTCATCTTGAGAATATATGTTCCTTCAACACTAAATGTGGTTGCTCAACATACTGAGGTTTTAATCGTTACTTTAGATCTCACTCCTGATATATCAAAGCAACCTACACTTAATGATCAGGTTTAATATTCTCTCAGGATTGAGAGTTGATGTAAATAGAAGTCGCGAGATTTATTATTCATTTGACAGTCGTTAGTAGAATAATAAATCTCACAGCAGTCTAGTTCAATATGTCTTGACACTTAAAACATATCAACATATCAACTAGAAGTCTCCACTTCCATGATTAAGACAAATCATCTTAGTTGATATGTTATAGTCTTCGCAGATGAAATGCCTAATTTCAATTACGAACTAAAATTTTGAGTTTACAAAGAATTTGTGATTTATATCTTTTGTGACTAAATCACATAAATCACAAACTATGCATCTCATGGACTATATGATAATGTCCAAATATTCATGTTACCATTATTTTAGATAATAATAAAACAACTTTATTAATCACAACATAATGTCATACATAGCATCATACAATAGGATTTAAAGGGCACATATCCTAACAATCTCTCACTTGCCCTAAAGACTATTGTGCACTAATCTAACTCCCATTCTCTCCAAATGTGACTCAAAAGTCCTTTGTGGCAAGGCTTTGGTAAAAGGATTTGCTAGATTATTTGCACTATCAATCTTTGCTACTACTACATCTCCTCGAGCAACAATGTCTCGAATGATGTAGTACTTTCTTTCAATGTACTTTCCTTTTTTGTAATTCCTTGGATCTTTGGATTGTGCAACCGCTCCACCATTGTTGCAAAACAATGTGATAGGAACTTGCTCCATTCTCACAACACTAAGATCAGAAAGGAATTTCTTGAGCTAAACAGCTTCCTTTACTGCTTCACAAGCAACAATATATTCAACCTCCATGGTGAAGTCAACAATACAAGATTGCTTAACACTCCTCCAACTTATGGCTCCACCTCCCAAGGTGAACACACAACCTGAAGTACACTTTCTAAAATCAAGATCTGATTGAAAATCAGAATCTGTATAACCAATGGGAATCAATTCCTTACAAAGGTAAACAAACATATAATCTCTCGTTCTCCGTAGATACTTAAGAATATGCTTTACAGCTTACCAATGTTTTGGTCCTGGATTTGATTGATATTGCCTAACCATGCCAACTAAATAACAGATATCTGGTCTAGTACAAAGCATGGCATACATGAGACTTCCCACTACAAAAGCATAGGGAATTTGTCTCATCATATTTTCTTCCTCAAGAGTTTTAGGCCTTTGGTCATCAGACAGAGGAACTCCATGTCTGAAAGGAAGCAATCCTTTCTTGGAGTTTTGCATGCTAAACTGTTAACCTTATCTATATATCCAGCTTGTGACAAGCCTAACATTCTATTCTTGCGATCTCACCAAAGCTTGATCCCTAGAATAAAGTTAGCTTCACCCAAGTCCTTCATATCAAATTGGCTTGACAACCAAATCTTTACAGATGACATTACCCCTACATTGTTTCCAATTAGTAGAATATCATCAACATAAAGCACTAGGAACATTACTACTTTATCTCGATGTCTTTTGTACACACTTGGTTCATCTAGATTTTGTTCAAAACCAAATGACTTGATTGCTTGATCAAATTTGATGTTCCATGATCTAGATGCTTGCTTAAAGTCCATAAATGGACATTTTCAACTTGCATACCATATGCACTTGGTTCTTTGCTATGAAACCTTCTGGTTGCATTATATAGATTTCTTCTTCAAAATAGACATTAATAAATGCAGTCTTGATATCCATTTGCCAAATCTCATAATCATAATGAGCAGCAATGGATAAGAGAATTCTGATAGATTTAAGTATTGCTACTGGTCAAAAGGTTTCTTCATAATCAATACCTTCTTTTTGTGTATACCCTTTTGCCACTAGCCTTGCTTTAAAGGTTTCATCCTTTCCATCTATCTCTCTCTTCCTTTTGTAAACTCATTTGCAACCAACAAGTTTAATGCCGTTAGGCACCTTTATAAGATCCCAAACTTGATTGGAATACATTGAATCCAATTCAAATTTCATAACTTTGATCCAATGATGTGCATTTATATCTTTCATTGCCTCTTCATAAGTGTAAGGATCAGAATCAGCTTCTTCTGAGATAGATTCATAAGTTTCTCCCAGACCTAAAAATATTACAGGTGGCTTTATAATCCTTGTTAGGACATATGTGAATCATGTTAGGAACATATGTCAATGTAGAATTGGCTAATCCTTTGATAAAATGCACTTTACTTGTAATTGGGTAAATCTAGGATGTGTTTAATACTTCGAGTAAAGAAGTGCTGAATTTTAAAACTCGACAGCTAGCCCGACAGATAGCATCTATCGAGGTTTAAAAGGCAGCTTTTGCCCGATGCTCGATAGCTACTCGATAGATACACTATCTATCGAGATTTAAGAAAATCAGTTTTTCAGATCTAATTTCACTCCAATCCGTGTATACATGTTTAGGCTTTCTTTTCTCACAACCTTAAACATATATAAGGATTATTTGAAGGGCCGTCATAGCTGATGCAAGTGAGTGCAACTTGATGCAAAGGTTTTTCACAAGCATATTGTGACCAGAGACAATTTGCCCTAGTTCATCTTTCTCTTCAAGAAGCTGCTGCGTTTGTACGCCGTAGAGTTTTGTAACCAAGGAGCTTCGTGATCTTCATTGTGTTGATGAACTGAAGAACTTTGTAGCCAACATCCTTCTCAAGTTGGTGGTTAGTCACGTACTTAGATCCGTGCATCAATTGGTTAGTCACGTACTGGGAGCCGTGCATTGAAAAGGAGAGATTGTCACTACAGAACAAGTCCAATTGGCTATTGGGGTAAAGGTTCAACTGTAGGTTGGTATAAAGTACTAGGATTCCTTTACTTGTAACCGCTTGTTGTGATAATAGTAGATTCTTGGGAGTGGTAACCTTAAAATCACCCGGTGGGGCCTTAGAGGTTTTCCCCATTCATAAACAAATCACCGTGTCAACTTTATTTTCCATTGCATATTAATTTAGTTGGTGATTTGTTTGTACTACCACACGTATTGCATGTTAATCGGATTAATTAATTAACTTGGCTAATTAATTGGTTAATTCATCACAAGGGGTCAATACATCTTGGCCTATCAATCCTCCCGAGATTCATTGTAATTCCATTTCAAAGGTCTTCGATCCATTCCTCAGCCAAATTGAAGGATATTTTGTGTTCAAGTCAAAATCACATTACTACAAATCCAATCAACAAGTATTTTAAGGAGATCGAATCAGAGGATCACTCTTTTGTAATTACAGAGAATTGTACCACACAATCATTAATACAAATTCGCATTTGTGAAACTATTTTACTTGTTTGATTTATTTTGAACCGAGAAATTTAGTCGTCTACAATAATAAAATACTCAAGGATAAATATAAAAAATAAAATAAAATAAAATAAAAGAAAACCAAATTTTCTTTTTTCTAATAGAATTTTTAAAAGAAAATGAAATTACATTCATAAAGTTCCCATCAAATTCATTAACAAATTTTACAACAAATTATTGAGCATGTAAAGATTTAAATAATCCACTTGGTTTGTAGCTGTCTTCAATAAATGCTCCATGCATCCACAGCTCCACCCTTTTTTGCCCCCCAATGCCTGCCTTGCTAGAGAGCTGTAGTAATTCATCGGATTATCAAAGACGTGATTTTAATGAATAGGCAGTTTTTTTTTTAAATTGCAATTTTTTATTCCTGTAGGACCATGCTTTCAGGGCAACTCAAGTGAAACATGACAATGAACTAAATTGTCATATAATATTGCTTCAACAACTATGTTGTGACTCGTGACTTTTTTCTCTCTTTTTTTATAAGTAGAATAGATCTATTAAAAAATGAAAAAACTTCATGTTCATGATGATGAACACAAACAGTTCAAAAAATTACAAAGCAAAGCTGAGGAAATTGTGAAACTCAAAAACAGAGGTACATCTATGTTGTGACTTGTGAGTACAACATTCATTAAACAGTCCTGTTTTTTTTTTTTTTTTTTTTTGGTTAAAATGGAATTTCATTCAACTAAAGAAGCATAGCAACATCAGTGTTAGGACAAATCCTAACATGGTACAGACCATACAAATCCGAAAGATAACAGTCACGCAAACAGGGAGGGGGAGCATTGTAATACATTATATCAGCATCAAGCTGTTTGTTTCCTACTCTAGCAAGACCATCAGCACAATGGTTTGTTTCCCGGTAGCAATGCGTCACTTTAACTTGCGGAACTTGGGAAATTAGGAGCCTGCAGTCAGCCACCATAGCAGAATTTACAGCGTTAGTATTGCTAGAATCATTCATCAAATTAGCAATAATTTTAGCATCCAACTCAATTTCTAGAGCATTGATTTGAAGATTTTGACACATGATCAGACCATCCCTCAAGGCCCAAAGTTCAGCTAGGAAACTTGTTGTGGTTCCAATATGCCTAGAAAAAGCATGAACCCAAAAACCTGCATCGTTTCAGAGTATACCCCCACCACCTGACATACCAGGATTGCCTAGCGAAGAACCATCAGTGTTAAGTTTAAACCATCCCCTTTGAGGTCTCTCCCATCTGATTAGCTTTTCAACTCGAAGCTTGCTGGTAGCCACATTCTGAGCACAGAAAACATACTCAGTTGCTCTTTGGATGATTTCTTTTTGGATTGCTTGACTAGTGGGTAGATTTTTGAAAACCACCCTGTTTCGGTGCTACCATAATATCCATATTCCAAAGGCAAATAAAATGTTCCAAGGGATTTGAAGGTATCCAGTCCTTTTCTCTAATTTGCAATTTTTTTCCAACCATGCACTAGTATTTAGAGAGAAAAAATCAGAGCTGAGTTCTCCCATTCCTAAATTCTGCCAACAGTTGGAGGCAAAGCCACAATCCCTAAGGAGGTGAAGGATTGATTTAGAATCTAGCTGACAAATTAGACAGATTGTAGAGATAGGGATACCTCTCGAAGCAAGACACTCTCGAATGGCTAAGCTGTTATGGGAACACAGCCAAATGAAAGATTGGATCCTTGGCAGCACCTTGAGCTTCCAAATCCATTTACCATTAAATGAGATTTGATGATCAATCTGATTGCTTGCCAAGAGATAGGCACTATTTAGATTAAAAACCCCATTAGAAGTGGCGGCCCAAATAAGTCTATCCTCCTCATCAGCAACATAGGCACGAGGCATGGCTTGAATCTCTAATTTAATCGCTGATGGTATCACCATAGAAATTTTCCCCCAATCCCAACCATTCACTGCAGCAATATCCCCAACTCTCATCTCTTCTTCCCTTCTGTTAAGAGGCCCTTGGATAAGCAGTCGCAAAGGGCCATAAGAGGTCCAATTGTCCAACCAAAATCTTAAATTGCTGTCCCGGCCAAGGCTCCATCTCGTGCCCTCCTTAAGACTTCCATTCCTTTCTTCATTCCTTTCCAAATACGAGAACTTGGGAGAGCATTCTCATTATTGGAAGCAGCCCTTCTAGGAGACAGGTACTTGCTCCTCATAACTTTAGACCATAGGGCATCTTTTTCGATATAAAGTCTCCAATTCAACTTAGCTAGATAAGCCAGGTTCCTACCTTTGGCAGTTTGTAAACCAAGACCACCCTCCACCACAGGCCTGGTCACTTTGTTCCAGCCCACCCAATGCATCTTCTTCCTTTTACCATCAGATCCCTAAAGGAAATTTCTGTTCAATCTATCCAAACTATCAAGAATTCTTGTAGGAAGGAGAGTAGTTTGCATGACATAGGACGGAATGGCACTAATAGAGGCTTGAATAAGGACTCTTCTACTAGCAAAGGAGAGGAGGTTTGCCTTCCAACCAGCAAGCTTTTGGTTAACACGGTTCAGTACAAAGTTTAAGTCTTGATTAGAAGACCCAGCATACCTCATTGGAAAACCCAAGTAAGTGCCCAGGTTTGGAGTTGAATGGAACCCAAGAATTTCACAAAGAGCATCTCTATGATCTCTATCTACATTAGGCGAGAAAAATACTTTGGATTTGGTGGAATTTATCTTCTGCCCTGAAATGAATAACAAGCAACTTACATCCATTTAGAGACATCTTACTCTGCTGCTTCCAACTTCATCTTCCTGTTAACATAATCCAGGTATCCCTGCCCAAAATGCCAGCATATGAGACAGCTCTGAATTCAGAATAACTGCTCTGAAAATACCTTCAAACTAACTGTTCAAATATTGCATAACTATTCTCAGATTTAGTCTATTTAAGACTTCAAAAGATCTTTAAATTTTCAGAATGTTGAAAGTTCTATAAGCAAGATACTCCCAAATAATAATAATAATAATAATTACTATGGCCTGCTTTCTTACTGCCAGCGTTATTCCGTCTTTTTTAGTTTCAGTAATCAATCTTAGTACATTTTAGTCACCTCTTGCCTATATTACAATTTACACATTTTTTAATATGTAAATCTCTAATCCTACCAGGGTAAATCTTGAATGTATTACATTTTAAATAGACATTAATATCTAGATCTCTAATCATACCAATTTGTTGTCTGATAGCACATGGATGAGTACATTGTGCTTAATATAACAATTGGAGTCCATTGCATTTTACATTCATGAATTCCGTGTTAAATATGTAAAAGCACAGTGAACCATTTGAATTTTTGATGGAATGTATAGAAGAATGAATATTACCTGGAGTATTCCCACAGCAGCAAACTTGTCAATTAACGTCTTTGACTGGACTGGATGTAAATTCAAAGGCTTTAACAGTAATTCCACATTCTGCAAAATAGTAACATGAACTCTAAGGGCCTGTTTGAGATCTGTTTATTTTGTTAAAACTGAAAACTTTTTGTTGAAAGTACTGTAGATAAAGGTAAAAGTTAGGTGCAATAGTACAGTGGGACCTATGAATAGTACCAAAAAGTGCAATAGGTCTCATAAATAGTAGCAAAAATAAGCTGAATAGTAAAATAAGCTGACAACTTTCATCAATCCTGAAAGCTCAAAAATGTGTTAAAACACAAGAGCTGTTTAGACCCCCAAATTAAAAGTTACGGCTCGATAGATTTTACTCTAACTTATACTAAGTGTGGAAAAGAGTAAATGCGAGCGGATAAACAAACAAATTACTCTAATCCATTATCAATATAACACAGCAGTAATATGAAAGCTAAAAGAGTAGGGAAGAAGAATGCAAACACAAGATAACACGCCGATGTGTTATCGAAGAGGAAACCAAACTACTCGATGTAAAACCTCTCTGCCGCTCTCCAAGTGGTAATCGATCCACTAGACAATCAGTTGAGATACATGGGTTAGCAAGAGACCCTCCAAGCCTAATCTACTTGATGCACCTAAGCCCTCTAAGCTCCTACTCCAATAAGGCTTCTCAAAACCGTGTCTTGTCTAGCTCTCCGGATCCCGCAATACGCCCGGTTGCATCCGCCAAATCCTGGCTACTTCCAATACTTCCCAGCAGCACCAAAATATCACTGAACACTCTGAAAGGGTGTGGTAAGTGTTTGGGTTATCAACCTCTCAATGGTATGGAAATGGAAAGGTAAGAGTTGAGGAAAATCCACAAGTATTTGTGTAGAGAATTGTGGGTATAACAATCTCTAACTCTTAAGGTTTGTGACTAGGGTTTTCTCTCAGAAGCACTCCTCAACATCTGTGGTAATGATAGTATATATAGTGTGGGTAAGGATGTAGTGGAGCAGATAGGACAAAATAGCAAAATAGACTGTTTCGCGGGTATCTCGCGAGAAAGCCTTACCCGCGATACACTTGCGAAAACCAGCTGTCTCCATCCTGTCCTGACTCTTCGCATTCCAGTCATGTGTAGGACACATGCTTCACTTCGCAGGAAGTTTACTCGCGAGCTACCCGCAAAAACAGCTTAAGTCTTCAAATGCTTGAGTCTTCACACTCTCTCTCTCTCACACACAGCCCTTACAAATAAATCCCACAATAAATACAGGGTACATAAGATTGAACAGAATTACAATCAAATTTGGCACGAAATAAAGGCCAACAAAAACATAGTTGTAAATTACAACTTTACAATCTCCCCCTTTGGCTATTCCGTGACAAAACCCCTAAAACAGACTCTAGACTTAAACGTGAGTTTGGGAACAGTGGCAAAACTCACTCACACCTAATCTAGAAGCTGTGAAGTACTTGCACGTATATACCTGTAACTTGAAACACTTGCACACAAACAAAACTTTCATTAAGCTAATGACAAGTTGAATACATGGTACGCACATGAGCAAGTAAATTGCGATCAAGTTTGAAAACACTATAAAACACGTAAGCATATCTTGATCAAATAAGGTCAGTCATTAAAGAATGACTACAATAAACATTTAACTAGTAAATGCTCATCCGAACATGCAAAGCAATAAAGACCAATCACAATGATCAATTGCATGTCCAACACACAACCAATGCAAAATACACAAAGTATATGCATCTAGGATACAAGATCCTACAAGGGTACACGTGTGAGGTACTTAAGATAGTTTAGCAACATCTAGAAGTACTAAAAAAATGCTACAAAGCAATAAGATAAACACAAGTATTGAATATTAAACTGAAATTAAAACAGAGTACTTAAGCTTTAAAGAAAAGCAATAAATAAAACAGCAGTTTTAGCTACTCCTCCCCCTATCACTACGCTCCCCCTATCAATGACCATCTCCCCCTTTTTGTCATGGAATAGCTAGTCTCCATTTTCTTCTAGCTTCCTCTGAATTTGGTCCAACTGAGTTTGGAGAGATGTGAACTTTGTGTCAAAGCGAATATGTTGGGAGTGCATGATGGTAGCTAGTTCGGATATTTTGGTATTAATCTCTTGGAGAGTGACCATAATGTTGTCTAGCTTTGCATCAGAAGCATGGGAGGTAAAGCTTGAACTTCCCAGAGTAGCATGGCTCTCTTGCTTGGTGCTCTTTTTGGTGTGACTTATACTTGCATTGAGAGTACGGATGTTTATTGGCCTTGGCTGTGGGTATGTGTCACGACCCAAATCCATGGAACATGAATTTAGATACATGACTAACATGCTGAACTTATATAACTCAATAAACATAATTGATCCAAATAAATTAAAACTCCAAAGAAACAAGTACTCTTAAAAACCTCTTACAAAAATCTAAACTCCACAAATTAAAAATAATCTCCACTATGTAAAACATGAATTACAAAATAAAGGTAACTGAAATTCTATAAGTCTTCAAGTAATACTGAAGTCGCCTACAACTTCCACGCTCTACCTTGCACCTTACAAAGCGATCCAAAAGTTCTATATTCCCAACTACACTTTAATCTAAAAATAGTAATTGATGGGGTGAGCCACACATCTAGTAAGTAATTATACAGAATATACAACGGAATAGAGTCAAGCAAAGCACGAGTATTTTGATTTTTCACAAGCTCATTCAATGATATCAAAAATAAGTATTCCAAAACATATAATGAATCACTTAATACATATGTAATCACATTTTAAAATCATTAGAAAACACATACATATAATTGATCAGAGCACAGTGTCACATATACACATCACATATTCTCACATACAATCCTGTGAGCGGATACCAACATCTAACCCCTGCTGATGAGGGATCAACACATATTCTCACATACAATCCTATGAGCGGATTTACACATTTATCTGATCAATTCTAAAAACATTCATTTTGAGTCACATATCACAAAACAAAATATATACAAAATAGAATAATTTTCTTAATATTAACACTTATTCCAAATGTAAAGGTATAGCGAATATCACAATATCGAATTGAACATAAATCAAAGAATGCTTGACTCTCTTAGGGAATGAATAAGAACTGAAGAGTTTATATAAATATTTTTACAATTCTTGAATAAGTTTGAAAACCCAATTTGCTAAAAGAAACGTCTTAAATACCATTTGAAAAATAAGAATATGACTTTGAAATCACTTGGTTTTAAACAAACTTAAAGAACAAGAACCTTTTTGAAAACTTACTTTGAAACTCAATTATTTTCGGAAAATAGTTTAGTTTAGAAATCATCTTTTAAATGAGATTTGGACATTCAAAACATTATTTAAAATTCGAAGTTTCTCTTTAAAACATTGTCTAAAAGTCGAAGTTTCTCTTTCAACGATGTAAAAATAATGCTTTCGATAAACTTTAGAAAACGTAGGCTTTAAAAACATAACTTTTGAAAACCTTTAACTTCTAAGAACCTAAAGAATAAGACTTGTGCATATTATGCATAATTACTTACCTCTCTTGCTAATATATCCAAACACAGCCGAGCACTTTTAGTCTTCTGTAAGCTCTAAACAGAAAATTACTTTAATCAATAAGCATGAAAATTCATTATCATAAACTACTTCCTAAAAACACTATAATCCTCCACAACCTTCTCTTTTTCCTAGAGTCATAATATAGGCAGAACTATTTCCCATACGTAGAAACATCTAAGCCGAATATACCTATTAGTTATTCTAAAACAATCGACCAATATATCAAATATCAAATTAAACCAACTACAAGACTTCATGTTATTATTGAACGCCACCTTCTCTTTAGGGTCAATCTTAAAATAGTAATATAATCAAAGTATTCAAAGTCTAGTCTAGTCCTTCGTACCAAAATCTTTCACGCTCCAAAGTCTAATAACCAAATTAATCATGGCAGCGATACACTTAAACAGAAATTCTATTCATCTTTAATCACAGGCCAAATACTATATGACAATAGTTCTAATAAATATTATAGATCTGCCCTTGCCAAGACTAGGGAATGATTACCTGATGAGAGATCAATCTTTGAGCGCTAACTATAGTCTATAGATGATGCCTCCAGCCGTCCATGCTCTTTTCTTTTCTTTTCTTTTCTTTTTCTTTTTTTTTTTCTTTTTTTGACTTTTGGTTAATGCGTATAATGAAGAAACCCTAGAGCCTTCCAAGATTTTATAGCTTCTAATTAACCTCAATTTAAGGTATTATTAACTACTGACCTATTTGGGTAAGCTAGAACTCCAAGGGATTCCAATAACTCTTAGACTTCTTATCCAAATAGGTTTTTATTCTCTCATCCTTTTCCTTAACTGATAAGGAGACTAAATGCTTTAATTCCTTAATCTTTTTGTAACTGAAACAAAATAAATGAGGACTACACGTTACCTAATTGTGCAGTCTATTGTTTCATCTCTTACTTTGGGTAGTAATCTTTGTTTGGCCACAAAATTACACCTCACATGTAGCATATCCAAAAACTAACTATGTAAATAATCCTATCATGACACTACGTGTTTATCCACATCACCTCTCAAAGCTAAAATAATAATATTAATAATGATGATAAAATTGGGGTATTACAGTATGGGTGCTCATCTTCCGAAGGACGCACGCCTTTGAGCTTCAAGATCTTTGAGATAAGGCAGCAGAAGGGAATACAGTTCCTTGAAGCAGTCCGTTCAACTGTTTATGCCAAGATGTGGAAAATGTGAGAGCACACATCAATCTCCTCGTTAGTGATCAGATCATGGAGGAATAACGCTTGACTGAGATTCATGTACCCGGTGCTTGACAAAGGATAGAGGTTGTGAAACATGATCGTTGTGAGTAGCCTCAATTCGGGAGATAGGGATGCCACACTTATTGATTTCCCATTGGATGAGAACTCCAAGTTATCTCCTAAGGCCTCTTGAAGAATCTCCTCATCCAGATTCAGATCATCATATACCGGTGGTGGAGTTAACATTGGCCGGTTGATGTGTAGAATCTCCGCCAAATACACCAGTGTTACAGAGAAACTCTTTCCTCTAACCCAACATTTGAGCTCCTCTCCTTCAACAATGGCATTAGCATAAAACTCTTTGACCATGTTCTCGTATGCATCATCAAAGTTGGAAAGTAGGTAATTTCAATCCTTGGTGGCAAACCATGTAGGGATTTTAGTGTCAAGAAGAGACGCTTGTTCAACAACCTTTTCAACCAACAATGGAGCTTCCCTAAAGTAGTTCTCAAAGTTCTGAAATGCAGCATAAGATCTGAAATAGTTAGGATCAAACACTCCTATCAGTGATCGAGTCCTCTTTGTCCTTGGTGAGAGGTTATCAACGTCAATCACTAGCTCTTTTCCTTTGCTGTTGCCTCCTTTCACAGCTGACGTCTTGAATGGAGACATCTGCACACATAATTACCAAGCAAGAGGGAAACAAGTGCAATAAACACAAAAACAAAACACAAGCATGATTAGTTTCATGTTAGTCCAAAACAAAAGTAAAAATACTCAAAACAAAACACAAACGATGTTAAAACATCATGCTATAAGTGCTAAGACATAAAAAAAATAACTAACATGCAAGAAATAAGAAACTGTGCATGTGTGTGCATGAGGTGATGCATGGTGTGTGCCTAGTGTGTGCCTAGGTGGTGCATGGCATGGCATTGTGAGGCACAAATTGGGCAAAGTGTGTAAAACACACACCCAATGATCAAAACATAGTAACCAAGTTCAATCAAGGTATTCCCCAAAAAATTGGAACTCATTTGAGTCCAAATCAATACAAAAATGTCACTTGAACATTTTGACAAACACTTGGCATGCAACACTGCACTACATGAATGGACAATGCATGAACACATAGAAAAATGCCTCAATACAAGTTTAAAATGCCACAAGGGGCCAACACAGATACACACAGACCAAATGGGACTCAGCCCAATCAAAAGTTTGAAAACATTTTGTTTAAAAATCAAGAACCCAACCCTTGTTCGAAAAATCCCCAATTTTAAAACCCTAAGTTAATTTCTGCATAATCTAAGACAAAATGAAAAGAATGTTTAAGAAAACATACCTTGAAATTGATTTTGCAGAAAATAAGCTTGAAAATGATAAGGTTTAATTGAAAATCAGTTTTGGGTTGAGAGAGGTTCGAGTGAGGCAATGAGAGGGAAATAAAGAGTGTTTTAAAAATCTATCACATCAGCCCTATAAAACTGAAAACATAGATAGTCGCGAAATTACTCGGGAAAAACACCATTGAAGCACAAAGACTTTCGCGGGAAGCTTTTAGTCTCAAAACAGTCGCGAGACAGTCGTGATAGCCTCTGTATGAAACTTGTGTTTTCCAGTTTTTTGCCTAAAAACCTTTTCGCGAGATGCTATTAGTCGCGAGACAGTCGCGATACCCTCTGTATGAATTTTAAGATTTCCAGATTTCCCTTAACCTCTTTTCGCGGGATGCTCTTAGTCGCAAGCTTCTCGCGAAAATGCCTCTGAACAAGTTTTTTGAAGAACAACACAAAAATGCATTTTGAACAAAAACTTAAAGCACGAAAGTATAAAATCACTTTCAAAAACATATAAAATACTCAAAAATCTTTTTGGGTTTGATCGGCAAGCAATTAAGCATACACATCACATTTGAGCATATACAATCACACAAATGAAATAAGTATTAATTGAACTAAGACTTGTGTGTTATGGGTGAGTATCAAATGTGGAAAAGCCCTTAGACCAAAGTGAAGCTTCAATGATCAATTCAATCAAGTCATACACAACTGGTACTAAGTCAAGTGGTTTATCACAATTATAGAAATGAACATATATGACCTCCCACAAGAAAATGATTACAAATATTAGAAGCTTTTCATTTGGCTTCTGCACAAATCATAACATTTGATCATTTTTGAACAATACATCTCATTTTGAGATCGGTGCTTGAAATTTTTGATATTTCAATATTGAGAGTGAGCCTTTGGCTTTTTGAGCACCATACATTTCAATACAAAGTCGCTTTCCCTTTTTTCTAGTCAAATACTAGTATATGCGACGGCTTTTGCAGCTCATTATCTCTTTTCATTTTGATATTTACATTTGTTGAGCTCTTTAAGCAAAAACATAAAAATGAAGTGGGAAGAGATATAGGCACAAGTCTATGCAAGTATCAAGACCATCAAGACTAATGACAAATCATTCATGACAAGCTTGAAAATCTATTTACAACAATCACACATAGTTTTTAAGATTTTTCCCACACAGATATATGTGCATACATAACAAGCTAAGCTCGTAAGTGCACTACGCCATTAGTACGTAGGTACTAGGCCAAACTCACATGTGATATACACAACACAAGCGATCAAACTTTTTGAAGATTTTTCAATTTTTATGGGTTTTTGAATATTTTGAACACACTAAAAAACAGAACAAGTAAAGTAAGATCAACAAACACAAGTACAAAGAAAAACTTGTAAAAGAAACATGCTATAAACCGGAAGCAATGGCACAAATTGAATTATCCATGTCATGATGCATGAACCTATGACCCTAAACATTGGAAGTATTAATGCATGGGCATAGAGAGTGATCATGCATAAGTACCCTTCTTCACCCACTCTTTACAAATATTTTGGGTGAAAGCCTTAAATGGCGGGGTACGACCAACATAACTTTCAAACCTCGGAGTAAAGCTAGCAAGGCACAGTGATATGTTCTTCAACATCTCCATAACGTCTCCAATGAGATGTCCCTCACTATCTCCCTTAGCTTGTGCTTCCCTTGGTCTTCTCTTTGAACTTTCTTGGCCACGCATAGAGTCAACCTTCTTGAGTGCATGAAACTTGAAACAGTTAGGCCTGGTGTGCCCTTGTGCACCACAATGATGACACAGATGCTTCATGTAAGGCCCCCTTTGATTTTTGGGTAATGACTTCTCTTTTTCCTTTGACTTTGCACCAAGGGTTCTTTTTACAGCAGCAAGGATCTCAATCTCAGGCTTCACTTCCTTGAGTTTCTCATCATTCTTGGCTGATACAAACCTTACTTCCTTCTTGGGTTCGCTGCTAGAGCTTCCTTCTCCGGTATAGCCCAAGCCAATCTTATCACGTGAAGATTTTTGAGAGGACAGCACATTGTCAAGTTTCTTGGTGGAAATGCACTCAACCTTGACATTAGCTTAGATAACCTCAAGTTCAAGAAACTTGATCTTAGAGTAAGCTTCAACCAACTCTCCCTTGAGTCCTTCTACTTCACACTTTGCTTCCTTGAGTTGCACAAGTGTAAACCTATGCTATTCTTCAACCTTTTTCATCTTTTTCACAGCAAGGTTTGCAACTTTGGCATATTTGCCATAATCTTCTAGTAGAGAATCATATGCTTCTTGAAGGTTGTTCTCCCCTTCATTTTGGTACACATCTTCATCTTCCGATTCTTCAACTTCCTCATCCTTGGAAAGATCACCAAGTTCATCAACCAAATTGCTCAAATCATTCTTTGAATCAACGGAGGCAATTGTCATGAAGGCTCTGTAGTTTCCTTCACTGTCACATTCTCCTTCCGTGTCTGAATTTGAGCTGTCAGAATCACTAAGGGTAGTGGCAAACACTTTACCCTTCCCTCTCAAATAGTTGGGACACTCCTTCTTGAGATGTCCATGGCCATTGCATTCGTAACACACAATTCCTTGAGGGGATTGAAACTCCTTTCCATCTTTCTTCTTGAACTCCTTTCTATCACCTTTAGAGGATAAAAACTTTCCTTTGCTGAATGGCTCCCACTGTTTTTCATCTTCAGAAATTTTTAGAAGTTCTTTGCAAGGAATGCTACCTCCTTCTCCACATCATCTTCTGATAGGCCACAAACGGATTGACCCCTTGCGATTGAAATTAATTAATTAATTAGTCAAGTTATTAATTAATCAATTTATCATGCAAAATGCATGGTAACACAAACAAATCACCAAATAACTAGATATGCAGCGGAAAATAAATAACATAGTGATTTGTTTACGAATGGGGAAAACCTAACGGCAAAAACCCCACCGGGTGATTTTCAGGTCACCACTCCTGAAACTCCACTATTATCACAACAAGTGGTTACAAGTAAAGGAATCCCAAGTACCTTACCAACCTATAGTTGAACCCTTACCCCAATACCCAATTAGACTTGTTTTGTAGTGACAGTTCTCCCTTTTGATGCACGACTCCCAAGTACGTGACTAACCAATGCGCGGATCCCAGTACGCGACATCAATCACCAACTATGAAGGTTGTTGGCTGCAAAATTATTCAGTTCATCCACACGATGAAGATCAAGAAGATGCTTGGTTACAAAACCCTATGGTGCACATACACAGCAACTTCTTCAAGAAAAAGAGATGAACTAGGGCAAGAACTTCGTCTCCGGTTACAAATTGCTTGAACAGAGTTTGCTCAATGCTTGTGCAACTTGTGTACTTTGACGGCCCTTAAAACAATCATTTTATATGTCTAGGGTTAGGAGAAAAGAAGGCCCAAAGATACATTCACGGATCTCAAGAAAAACATATCAGAAATTCTATTTTCATAAACCTCGACAGATAGAAGCTATCGAGCATCTGTCGAGCTAGCTGTCGAGCCACGGGGCTGAAACAATTTCTTAAACCTCGACACATGCTAGCTATCGAGATAGCTGTCGAGATTTAATAACTCTGCACTTTCAGCTTGTTTTCTTGGACAGACTTGAAGGCTTCAACACTTTATCTTGAAACATGATTTCTTAAAGTATTTAAACACATCCTAAATCTACCCAAATACAAGTAAAGTGCATTTTGTTAAAAGATTAGTCAATTACATAAAATCATGACATATGTTATTATCATGTGAAACACATATGTCCTAAAATCTTCGGAGGAGGAGTCATTCATTCTCTCGGTGATGGTTTTAAGAGCAAGAGATTTGCTCGTCTTGTGAGAAGGCAGTCCCAGCTCATATGTTTGGAGAGATCCAATGAGCTTTTAGATTTTGATCTCATCCAAATCTTTACTCTCTTCTATGGCTGTGACTTTTGCTCAGAAACTCTCCAGTAGTGACCTCAAAATTTTTCTCACCACCTTAACATCCTCAATCTTCTCTCCGAGATTGAGCTTAGCAATTACGATTTCATTGAGCTTCCTCTAGAATGAATCGAAAGACTCATCGTTACCCATCTTGAGCTCTTCAAATCTGATGGTAAGCATTTGGAGTTTCGTGTCCTTAACTTTCTTGGTACCCTCATAGGTAGTCTCAAGAATCGTCCAAGCTTCCTTAGCTGTCTCCACATGCGATATCCTGTGAAATTCATCAATAGACACACCACAGAATATAGCATTAATGGCTTTACTATTTGCATTAGCCAAAGCAAGAGCTGCCTTGTCCCATTCGGACTTGGTTGTTGTGGGTTTAACATACCCATTCTCAACGGAATCCCATACGGACTCATCTATAACACACAAGAAAGCCCTCATACGGACTTTCCAAAAGGCATAATTTCTCCCATCAAAGAATGGTAGGGCATTGAGTGATTGTGACCGGTCCATCACAAAAGGGTCAAGAATCACACTCAGGTAATAAAACCACAGCAAGTGTACCTACTCTGATCCCAATTGAAAGCTCGAAAATGTGTTAAAACACAAGAGCTACTTAGACCCCCAAATTAAAAGTTACGGCTCGATAGATTTTACTCTAACTTATACTAAGTGCGGAAAAGAGTAAATGCAAGCAGATAAACAAACAAACTACTATAAGCCATTATCAATATAACACAGCAGTAATATGAAAGCTAAAAGAGTAGGGAAGAAAAATGCAAACACAAGATAACACGCCGATGTGTTATCGAAGAGAAAACCGAAGTACTCAGCGTAAAATCTCTCTACCGCCCTCCAATGGGTAATCGATCTACTAGACAATCAGTTGGGATACATGGGTTAGAAAGAGACCCTCCAAGCCTAATCTACCCGAAGCACCTAAGCCCTCCAAGCTCTTACTCCAACAAGGCTTCTCGGAACCGTGTCTTGTCTAGCTCTCCGAATCCCGCAATACACCCAATTGCATCCGCCAAAGCCTGGCTTCTTCCAATGTTTTCCAACACCACCAAAACCTCGCTGAACACTCTGAAAGGGTGTGGTAAATGTTTAGGCTATTAACCTCTCAATGGTATGGAAATTGAGAGGTACGAGTTGAGGAAAATCCACAAGTATTTGCGTAGAAAATTGTGGTTATAACAATCTCTAACTCTCAAGGTTTGTGGCTAGGGTTTTCTCTCAGAAGTACTCCTCAACATCTGTGGGTAATGATGGTATATATAGTGTGGGTGAGGATGTAGTGGAGCAGATAAGACAAAATAGCAAAATAGACTGTTTCGTGGGTATCTCACGGGAAAGCCTTACGCGCGATACACTCGCGAAAACCAGCTGTCTCCATCTTGTCCTGACTCTTCGCATTCCAGTCATGTGCAGGGCACATGCTTCACTTCGCGGGAAGCTTACTCGCGAGCTACCCGCAAAAACAGCTTTAGTCTTCAAATGCTTGAGTCTTCACACTCTCTCTCTCTCTCACACACAACCCTTACAAATAAATCCCACAATAAATACAGGGTACATAAGATTGAATAGAATTACAATCAAATTTGGCACGGAATAAAGGCCAACAAAAACATGGTTGTAATAAGTTTTCAGTAATTTTACTTTTATCTACAGTACTTTCAACAATAAGTTTTCAGTTTCAGCAAAATAAGCGGTATCCAAACAGACCACAAGACTCTTTGACATAGTATCCGTTTGGATACAGCGTTTCTCCCCCAAGTCTGCATTTGCGTTTTTTAGTGGCCCCCACAGTACTGTTCACGGAGCCGCAACTTGTGAAAAACGCACTATTAAAATTTGCTACAATGTCCTGAGCTATACAACTGGCCTACACCTTTTGTACTTTTGTTCATTTAAATATACCTATTCTACCTTTTTCCAGTCCAAAAAAAAAAAAGTTTGCTTACACCTTTTGTACTTTTGTTCATTTAAATATACCTATTCTACCTTTTTCTGGTTTAAAAAAAAAAAGTTTGCTATAGTGTTCTTGTTTTTAAAATTATTTTACTACAGTGTTTTCAGCAATAAGTTTTCAGTAATAAGTTTTCAGCAAAATAAGCGGTATCCAAACAGACCCTTAGTAACAAGAACACAGATAACCAAATGTAAATTGAGATTGAGATGCATAAACCATTATAATTTGCCAAATCTAGCTTTGGCAGTTCATCCAACATTTCCTAGGCGAAGGCCAGGTTTCCAGTAGCCAGCTACGTGCTAATTGCAGAGTTAGGGATTCATCCTTGATTAAAAAAATAATAATAAAATACACAAAAAAAAAAAAAAACAAGATTGTCTTTTTGACCGAGTGACAGTTGCAAGTTTTAAATTTTTGAGGAACCTTTTGCTTTCTAATATATATATATATATATATATATATATATATATATATATTAAATTTACGTTCATAAAGTTCCCATCACATTCATTAACACCCTGTTATATTCATGTCTCTTAATTGACATTAATTGACTGTAGTTTTGTTTTGCTAATCGCCCCTGTAATACTAACATTCATGTCTCTTACTCATTGTTATTTGGCCATGTTACATGTTGGAGATCTATATAGCAACTGTACTCAAAGAAACATGTGGTATATTATTTGTTGGTCTTTCTCTTTTCTTAGTTCTTTTGATCTTTAAGATCAACATGAAAAGTTAATCATTATATTTTTTCTAGATCATAGCTTGGTTTCTATCACTGTCTGAAAATGTTTTTGATGAAGTATCCCATTTGTAAAACTTGACAATAAAATTATTAAAAAATATGTTTTGTTTCTTTTTTGTCTTTTGTTCGATTACTAGAGGTGCTATGGAGATACCTGAGCATGAAGATGCCAACAGACAGATGAGTACTAGCAAGGTATGTCATTTCCTCCCATTGATATAATGTTATTCCATTGTCATGCAGGTGAAGCTGTGTCTGAATTGGAGCAACTTCATCAATATGTAGAGAAGGAGCTACCACTTTACCTCAATGCAGATAGAAAATGAAGGATTTCAATGAGTTCCACACAAAACTTGCTGGACTGAATAGGCTTACAAAGGGCTTATCCAGATAATATGGCTTGACCACGAATTAACTTAATTCAAGATTTTGTAGGACTTGAGAATATTGGAACCATTTCTTCATATTAAATGTAAGACTAAGTGGGGGTATTACTGCTGTAAGATAATCTCTGGCACTCTAAATTTAATCACAAACGTTAACTTTGAAAATGCCACCTAGCCTTGGCAGGAAAATCACCAGTGTTTTATTTTTTGGCCTAGATTCTGAACTCGAATATCATGCAACTTACTTTCTCATTGAAGACCAAGATTGTAAAAAATGCTTCACTGTATGCCATGAAGTATGAGTTGCTTAGCTCCTAACTTTCTGTAGAATTTAGAAGTGGGTAATTACTCACTGTCTTGTATTTCAATGGAAACAGTGGGACTCTGAACTGCACTTTCTATATGTTTTTGTTTATGTTTCCATCCCTAAAACAAGAATTTTTAGTCTCTTCATAGAATTAGAGACACAAGGCAGAAGCCAGTTGACATGCAACACATCATGAATTTTGTAGGGGCAACATAGGCATTAAACCATATTAGGTTCTTGTGGAAATGGTTTTCTGTTTCTTTTTTTATTCCCTCTTTATTTGGTAATTCTCAAGAACTGACAAATATCAATTTTAATAATCAATGGACACTCTTGGAAAATGCTATCCCCATGTGAACTATCCCACTTTTAGAACTAATAAAAGTGAAAAAGTGCTAGAGAATTCAAAAGCAAATAATCCATATTAAGAATGTAGAATATTCCCAAAAGACAAGTAAACAAGTACTAATGGTCGATAAAACACACCTCTTTCAAATGCTGCTGAATCTGTTGGATCTTGGGCTTTTGTAAACCCCCTAATAATCTATTGACTTTGAATCTCCATGAGTATCTTGCTAAAGGCAGCTTAAGGTTGCGATTAGCTTGATGATCATACAGAACTGCCACTTCAATGGCATGTGCAACAAAACCATTTCCAATAAGGAAGAATGCACAAATGCGTGGCTATATAACGTTAACATTGAAAGGATAACAATTTTATTAGATTGGAAGCTATTGCATTTTATGCTAACTAACAACATTTATAGCAATAAAAATTTAAAGCCAATTATGCACTAAGGAAATATGTCAAATCCAGCGGAGAGAGATCAATCCAGGTTCTCAATAAAAAGAGTAGAATACAACAACCAAATGCTTCTTCAGCATAATATATCAACAGTATATAATGTTAGCCTTGGCAAGTACCTTAACAGCAGTGGTTAATTTTTCAGAGACTACACCGAGATCTTTATCAAAATACGCTAAAGAAAAATTGACTATTTTTGTCAAGAAAGTTCTGCATGCCATAGCTTGATCCACAAGTTGTTCCAAATCATCTCTTTCCTCAATCCTGTAGAGCAGTTATCAATAAAACAAAGCATTCACATGCAGGAATTTGATAACCCATCAAATAATCTTCAATAAAAACCCAATCAAAAGCATGTGCCAAATTCAGTGGAGAACCATTCTTTCTTACAACTGTCAAATATCCATAGTAGTTACATAAGTGCAATTGGATAAGCATGAGGTAAAACAATCCATGAGCCTAACAAGTGAGGCAAAAACCAAAAGTACAGAAAATAAGAAAACCAAAAGCCAAACATAAGGTGGACCAGGCAAGCCATCCTTGGTTAATATGAATCAATTGAAGAGGAAGAGAAGACACCCAGTTTACCAGGCACATTGTCAAGCTCAGTTTGGTTGCAAACCAACCTGCTCAGTTTTAGGAGTACCTTGAAATCAA
>JARYZH020000906.1:0-53598 GCA_030021035.2 Notholithocarpus densiflorus
GGGGTCCGTCCACTTGGTGGACCAGAATTTTTCCCGTCTGGGAGTCCATCCATTTTGTGGACTCGTATTTTTAACCCTCTATGGGGTCCGTCCACTTGGTGGACCAGAATTTTTTCCCGTTTGGGAGTCCGTCCATTTTGTAGACTGGCATTCATCCTATTATGACGATCCGTCCATATTAAGGACTTTTGTTTATATCCGTCCGAATTCTGGACTTAGGGCCTTCATCCCATTGGGATGTTCCGCCCTTTTTGTGGACTTTCAGTAGAAATTGTAAGTAGGAAAACGTAGTAGTCTGAATATTCCTCTAACTAGTTAAAAGCAAACAAAAACATAAGCTAGTAAAAAAGTACCTGCCCCCTTGGGCTTAAAAAGGTACGTAAAGTATTGTAGTCGAAATAAAACTAGTAATTGTCCAAAAAAAACTAAATAAATTGGGGGTCTGGAGATCCGTCACAGCTTTTCATTCATCCGTAGTACTTCCGAAGGTGCTCCGTGTTCCATGGGTGCTCCAGCTTTCTACCGTCGAGCGTCTCCAGGTGGTAGGTGCCCTTCCGCTGCCATGATGCAATCCTATAAGGTCCTTCCCAGTTGGGGCCGAGCTTGCCTTGTGAAGGATCTCTAGTAGCGCCCATCACTTTCCGCAGTACAAGATCACCTACTTGAAAGTCTCTATGCCTGACTTTGGAGTTGTAGTGCCTCGCCATGAGATTCTGATATCGTGCCAACCTCTGTTCTGCCGTCGCCCGCACTTCGTCTACTAGATCGAGCTGAAGGCACATGGCCTCTTCGTTCTTATGCTCGTCATAGTTTTCCACACGGTAGCTTGTGAGTCCTACTTCTGCTGGTATAACAGCGTCACTTCCATACGCCAGCCGAAAGGGCGTTTCCCCTGTGGGGGTTCTTGCTGTAGTTCGGTATGCCCACAAAACGCTCGGTAGTTCTTCTGGCCAGATGCCTTTTGCCCCCTCGAGCCGGGTCTTGATGATCTTGAGCAAGGATCGGTTCGTGACCTCAACTTGCCCATTGGCCTGTGGGTGTGCCGGCGAAGAATAGTGGTTCCTGATTCCTAGCTCCGAGCAGAATTCCCTGAATGCGCTGTTGTCGAACTGTTTTCCGTTGTCCGAGACGAGCACTCTTGGTATCCCGTACCTGCAGATGATATTTCTCCAAACAAAGCTTCGAATGTTCTTCTCCGTGATGGTGGCAAGAGCTTCTGCCTCTACCCACTTGGTAAAATAGTCGATGCCAACTACCAGGAATTTCAATTGCCTAATTGCCATAGGGAATGGGCCCATGATATCCAGTCCCCACTGCGCGAATGGCCAAGGAGCCGTCATAGGAGTTAGTTCTTCGGACGGTTGTCAGATGAGATTGCTGAACCTCTGGCATTTGTCGCAGACCTTGACATAAGCCAGCGCATCCCTCAGCATTGTGGGCCAGTAGTAACCTGCCCGGATCAACTTGTGTACTAATGATCGTGCCCCCGAGTGGTTGTCGCAGATTCCTTCGTGGATTTCTCTCATTACGTACGATGCTTTGTCATGGCTCAGACACCGTAGGAACGGCCGAGAGAATCCTCTTTTGTACAATACATCTTTTATCAGCACAAATCGCGAGGCTTTGACCTTCAGCTTCCTAGCAGCATCTTTTTCGTCTGGTAACGTGCCAGTTCTCATGTAGGTTATCAGGGGCGTAGTCCAATTACTCTCGGAATTCACTTCCTGAACACTTGTTCCATCATCAATAAGTGAGGATACTTGAACAAAAGATAATACCTGTTCGGGGACATGCATAAATTCTGCTGAGGCAGCTTTTGCTAGACGATCCGCACATTCGTTTTCTTCCCTTGGGACTTGAACGAATCTGACTTCGAGGTTGTTGATCCGACCCTTGACCTCTTCTAGGTACCTCTTCATCCTTTCATTCTTGCATTCGTAGCCGCCATTAATCTGACTTGTTATCACCTGGGAGTCACAATACAAGACTACGTTTTCAGCTCCTGCTGCCTTCGCGAGGTCTAGGCCAGCCACCAGTGCTTCATATTCAGCCTCGTTATTGGTAGTGGGGAAATCCAGTCGAATCATGCACTTAATTTTATCTCCCTCCGGGGTTTGGATGACCACGCCAGCCCCTCCAACTCGTCTGTTGGAAGATCCGTCCGTGTGGATGCTCCACTGTGCTGCGGTTTCTGCCCCCTGGTCTTCTGGATGGGTAAATTCAGCTATGAAATCAGCCACGGCTTGTCCTTTCATTGCAGTTCGTGGACGGTACTGTATATCGTATTCACTCAGCTCTAACGCCCATAACGCCATCCGTCCTGCAGCCTCAGGGCTACTCATTGCTTTTTTAAGGGGCCGATCCGTCAGGACAATGATAGTATGTGCCTGAAAGTATGGTTTGAGTTTGTGTGCGGCAGTTACCAGTGCGAAGGCCATTTTCTCCATTTGGGGGTACCTCTCTTCTGCTCCTTGGAACGCACGGCTTATAAAATAGATGGGTTTTTGAGACCCATCTTCCTCCCGTACTAAGGCCGCGCTGACCGCTGCTTGCGAGACCGCCAAGTAGAGGTAGAGCTCTTCTCCTGGTTTGGACGGGCTGAGCAATGGCGGGGATGAAAGGTATTTCTTCAAATTCTCAAAGGCCTTCTGGCATTCGTCCGTCCATTCGAAGGATTTTCGTAGAGTGCGAAAGAATGGTAGACATCTGTCCATTGCCTTCGAGACGAACCTGTTCAGGGCTGCAACTTTGCCATTTAAACTCTGAACCTCCTTGACCGTCCTCGGGGGTTTCAACTCTATTATGGCCCGTATTTTCTCTGGGTTTACTTCTATACCTCTTTGGGACACCATGAAGCCCAAGAATTTCCCTGCCGTCACTCCGAAAGCGCATTTATTCGGATTCAGCTTCATGTTATATGATCGGAGTGTGTCGAACGTCTCCCGGAGGTCGTCCAAGTGATCAGCTTCGTGCAGGCTCTTCACCAACATGTCATCAACGTAAACTTGTACGTTCCTCCCAATCTGGTGCGCGAACATTTTATTCATCAATCTCTGGTACGTCGCTCCTGCATTCTTGAGTCCAAACGGCATCACCTTGAAGCAAAAAAGTCCTTGGCTTGTGATAAAGGAAGTTTTCTCTTGATCGGCCTCGTCCATCTTGATTTGATTGTACCCCGAAAAGGCGTCCATAAAGCTCAGGAGCTGGTGCCTTGCAGTAGAATCCACCAAGGTATCTATCCGAGGGAGCGGGTAGCTGTCTTTTGGGCTCGCTTTATTAAGGTCCGTGAAGTCGACACACATTCGCCATTTTCCATTCGCCTTTTTAACCATGACCACATTTGCTAACCAATCTGGATAGTAGACTTCTTGAATAAAATCTGCCTCCATTAGCTTCCGTACCTCTTCCGCTATTGCTTTGTCCCGCTCCTGAGCGAACACTCGCTTTTTCTGTCGGACTGGTGAAGATGCAGGGTTCACGTTTAACTTGTGGACTATGACTGAGGGATCAATCCCTGGCATGTCCTCGTGGCTCCAGGCGAACACGTCTTGGTTCATTCTGAGGAACGCTGCTAGGGCTTGACGTATCGGCTGGCTGGCCAGAGTCCCCATTCTTGTCATCCGTTCGGGTTTTGATTCGTCAAGGATTAGCTCTTCTAGTTCTTCAATTGGCTCTACTACCACCCGTTGTTCTCTTATGCACATCGCTTGTTGTTGGTCCTCCATTTCTAACATGGCAACGTAACACTCTCTCGCGGCCACCTGATTTCCGCGCAGTTCTCCTACTCCATATTCTGTAGGGAATTTGATCATTAAGTGGTAGGTTGAGGTTGCAGCCTTCCAGGAGTTAAGAGTAGGTCGTCCTATAATAGCATTATAAGCGGACGAACAGTCGACTACGAGGAATGTTACGTCTTTGGTGATTTGTTGGGGGTAATCGCCTATGGTTACTACCAATGTGATAGCGCCAATGGGGAATACTCTCGTCCCTCCGAAACCTACGAGAGGGGCATTTACCGGGATTAGCTGTTCTCTGTCGATTTTCATCTGCTGGAAGGCCGGGTAGTACATGATATCTGCCGAGCTGCCATTGTCGACCAGAACCCGGTGTATGTTGTAGTCTCCCACTTGCAAGCTGACCACAATCGCGTAGTTATGCGGATGGTGTAACCTCCGGGCATCCTCCTCTGAGAACCCAACGATTGAATTGTTGATTCGCGCCATCTTTGGTACGGATCCTGTTAATTGGACGCTTTGTACCATCCTGAGGTAGGTTTTTCTAGCCTTCTTGGACGACCCAGCGGCTGCCGTACCCCCTACGATCATTCGTATGTCTCCTATAGGTGGCCTTGGACGTTCATTCTCTCTTCTGGAAGCCTGTTCCTGCTGGGGGTCCGTTCTTTCCTTACGGATGAACCTTTGCAATTTCCCCTGCCGGATAAGAGCTTCAATCTGCTGCTTTAGATCATAACAGTCGGCCGTGTCGTGGCCATGGTCGCGGTGGAATCTGCAATACTTGTCCCTAGACCTCTTGTTTGGATCTGACTTCAGCTTGCCGGGGAAGGTCAGGGATCCCTCGTCTTTAATTTGCATTAGGACCTGGTCGACTGGGGCAGTTAATGGGGTAAAGCTTGTGAACCTGCCCAAAGGGGGTTTGGATCGTCTATCATCCTTTCGTTCCCTTGTCCTCGCCATCTTACGCCCTCTATCCTGCCGCGTATCTTCTTGTCTCTCCCTTTTCTTTGGCTTTTCTTCGCGAGCCAGCAACGCATCTTCAGCATTCATATACTTAGTGGCCCTGTAAAGTACTTCTGTCATGGTCTTCGGGTCGTTTTTGTATATGGAAAACAAAAACTTACCCTTTCGCAGTCCATTCGTGAAGGCTGCCACAAGTATCTTGTCGTCGGCTTCGTCGATCGAGAGGGCTTCCTTATTGAAACGGGATATGTAGGATCTTAGCGTTTCGTCCTCGCGCTGCCTGATGCTCATCAAGCAGGCCGTAGATTTTTTGTACCTATGTCCCCTAATAAAGTGTGCAGTGAATTGAGCGCTTAGCTCCTTGAATGTGCTGATGGAGTTGGGCATCAACCGGCTGAACCAAATCCTTGCCGCACCCTTCAGCGTCGTAGGGAAGGCCCTACACATGATTTCATCCGCTACTCCTTGAAGGTGCATCAAGGTTTTGAAGGTCTCCAGGTGATCCAGAGGGTCCTTGACTCCGTCGTAACTGTCGATTTGTGGCATGCAGAACTTATGTGGTAAAGGGAAAGAGTTTACTGTCGCAGTGAATGGCGAGTCGGTGCGATTGACCATATCGTCAAGATCGCTAGACACCCGTCCCTTGAGGGCGTTCATCATAACCTCTATCTACTCTTTCATCGCTTGCATCTCGGCTGCAATATGTGGAGGTGTGGCATCCGTGAGGGACGGCATGCTTAGGTTTTGTCGCTCTGGTCTACTCGGGATGTTACTGCCCTCTGGCCCTTCTCGTTCCCTTCTATCGGCACTAGTGCCTTCTTGGTCCTGCTCTTGGGTGCCATGACCTGCGTTTTTCTGGCGTAGCTGTTCCTCCAGATCGTGGTTCTCCTTAGTGAGACGTTCCACTGCAGTGGCCAAGGTCTGAACCTGCCTCTCGAGGGCCGTGGTTCGAGCTTCGTCTTCCTGAATGTTGTTCGTAGTTGCCATCGAGCGAGTCAGCACCATGCAACTCTTTTACTCCGGGAAGCGTTTACTATGGCTTTCGAATCGATAATTCGTCAGTCAAGTTTCCCACAAACGGCGCCAACTGATGATGCCGTGAAAATCACCAGTGAGTTACACGATCTCCAAACGCTCGAATGAATATCTGCACAATGAAAACCGAAGAGACCTAACAGAGAGCACCGGTGTGGCGCCGGCCGAATACCCTCCAAAGGTCAAGTTAGAATCAATTCTCACAGCTCTAGAGTGCTAGAGAGAGTAAATTATGCGTACCTCGATTTGTGAAGGTATTCCTCCTTTTATAGTAGTAGAGGGTGACCTCCTATACTTGGCGTAGAAGTCTTTTCCTTATAGGACTCTACTTGAAATAGACTCAATCGTGATTTGCAAGACCTTTCCTTATAGAAAAGATCCGCATGTATCCTTCGGGATCCTTAACGTTTCAGGACTCTTTTCCCTTTAGGATTCCACGGCGATCAAATACTTGTCTTGCAAGTATTTTCCATCAAGGGCTTTTGCTATTTCGGACCACTGGACAGGTTGGGCTTGTTCTCTATCGGCCCAGGAATATGGATCCGTCAGGCCCACTCGCAGGCCTCGACAAGCTACGTTTTGACCCTCATCATAACGGATTCATTTGAATCCTTGTTATGTAACAATGATTGAAGACCATTCGGTTATATAGATTGAAGTTCTATAGACTTCTAGATGAAGTTGTTAGATAACCGTTCATGATGATAACCATTGTATTGCAATTGGTTTGTTCGAAGTGGCCTATAACTATTAAGTAATGGTGCCGTATCTTAATAGTGATTGCCAAGGATATATAGTTTGCAAACTGTCATGTGCGTGAACCAAGTAATTGCACCACTTGGATTTCTTTTTTGCACCGCTTGGCTATTCAAGCATTCAATTGCTTTGCATGTGTTAGTTATCTTTAGGGAAGTGATATTAGGATTCAAAGCCTAACTTCCTGGATTGGCTTGGAGTGCAAATCCTTGATAGCATGCAAATTGTTTATAAAGGATTCTAACAATCCGTATATTATATATAATGTAATAATCATATATTACGTGTAATAATCCATATATTATATTATATATAATGCAATATGGGTTTATAATGTATTATGGGTTTATATTACATTATATATATTTATATATATTAATGCTAGGATTAAAGTATTCATTTAATGAAATTTATTCCTAATGAGATTAGGATTATGTTTTCAAGGGTTTCTAGCATTATTATGGTTCTTGAAAACCTTAATGTTTGATCTGTAAATCTTCATTGATAAAATCAAAAGGTGTTTTTGATGGAAGAAAGCAATGAAGATGTCAAAAACGGTTCCTGGAAAATTCTGGAAAATTCAGTTATTACGAGTTTCGATCGATCGAGAATTCTTCTCGACCGATCGAATGTACTTTTCGATTGATCAAACAGGATTCGAGAATCAATCGAATGAGGCAGAAGCTAAGTGATGATTTTCTTCATTTTTCGATCGATCGAGTAAAAGGTTCGACCGATCGAAGGCACTGAATTTTGAATTTTCACTTGTTTTTGACTAAGAGTGTGTTTGTTTGAGGGTGAAATAGGATGGATGGGAAACTTAGAAAATGGGAATGAAAACTTTTTGAAGTATGTTTGGTTAGGTGGGGAGGAAGGAAAATAAATAGTGGGGCCCATGTGTTTTCTCCTCCGGTCCACCAAAAAGTTTTCTCCTCAAAATGGAGAGAAAACTGAAGGGAGAAAATGGAGCTGCTTAATGGACGAAAATGCCCTTGTACACTTGCACATGAGTTTTGTTCGTACATTGCTCTTCTTCACATTTTTGTTTTTTGTTTTTTTTGTTTTCCTAGACGTTGCCTCCTCTTCTTCTTCTTCTTTTTCTTCTTCTTTCCTAGACATTGCCTCCTCTTCTTCTTCTTCTTTTTCTTCTTCTTTTTTTTCCTGGACGTTGCGTCTTCTTTCCTTTTATTTTATTTTTCCTTTTGATTTTGATTTTTTTTTTCTTTTGATTTACTAGGCAGGCTTCGTCCAGTGTACGTTGCTCATATTTTTTTTTTCTTTTGCTTTCTTTTGTGTTTTTTTTTTTTTTGGTTGTCTGTCACTTTTTTTTGTTTTAATTGGGCATCATTTTTAATAAGGGTATATAAGTAAATTTATACAAACTCACTTTTTCCATCCCTCCACTTTTTCACTCCCAACCAAAAATATAAGAGAGAAATTAAAATCTTTTTTATCCTCTCACTTTTCCACCCCTCCAACCAAACAGACCTTAAGTGTTAAAACTTTGATAAAAAGCAAAGCTATGTGATTAATTTTATAGTCCTTAAAAGTTAAGGACATTTATTAATCATTATCTAACTAAAAGACCTAATGAGATCAAAGATGTTAGTTAAATAGAACTCTTAGTCCTAAATTGTTTTATGATTAAAAGTCCTTAATTCATTTTAATTAGAGGTTTTTAATGAGATTAAAATTCTAATTAAAGTTATATAGTTTCTAATGAGATTAGAATACTTTATCTAGTAAATTAAGGATAGAGTTCTATATAACTAATTTTTGATTCATTAGTATTTAAGGAATCCAAAATAGTTTAGGACTTCCATTTTAGTTAGTGATTCTAATAAGATTAGAGTCTTCAACAAGTGCAAGGTTATTAGTTGTGATGGGATCACAATTATTTAAGAAAAACCCAAATAACGAGTGGGAATGCTGATATAACCCTTTTGTTAAGTTTATTGTAATATGAATAGATATCTTGTCTTGACTTCGAGTCTTGCATTCCATGTGGAGGGTATTTACTTCACGGATTACAAGGTTAAACTTCTTTGTGATTACGCGAATGTTCGTTACGCTATTGTGACGTGACTTAGTAACATCACATTGAATTTAAACAATTAAACACATTTGATGTGTAGGGTTAAAATTGTGATTAGATCACAATGATTTTAGGACAATCCACTTGTTTTAAAATTTCTAGTGGGAGAGAGATACAAGGGTTGGATCTCACGGCCTCCATTATCGGTTCATAGTGGTGTGGGGTAAGCAGCTCGTCTTGGCGTATATGCCTCATGATCCCAAAGGAGGGTGTTTACTTCATAGTACTACAAGATTGAACTTACCCGTTTAAAGTAGTGTGAACAAGCACCTCGTCTTGGCGTATATGCCTCGCGATCCCAAAGGAGGGTGTTTTGCTTCATGGTACTACAAGTTTAAACACTATAAAGGGAGATGAAATATGGCTACACATGATTCTAGATAATGGTGTACACTAGACTAAGTGTAATGTTAACCTTCCAAAGAAGCTATGTCATTATTACTTAGAGGCTAAAGGAAAAGCGGCAAATTATTTTTGTTTGGTAAGAGTTACCATGATAGCATTACTAATGAGAATAATTCTCACCTGATCATAGTGATTGGTATAAACTCGCTACCGAGGAATATTAATTGCGGGATTAGGTTGTCGTTGCGCTTAGTATAGTATGGTTTTATGGGTTCCATATTATATGATTATGGATGCAAAATATAATATCCCTATAATAAGTTTCAAAATAAATTTGTCATAAATTTTGTTCTCTAGCTACTATTTTATTGAATCACATTAACTAAGAAATAATTTTGGACATGGTGCTTAAAAGAGCTAAAGTACATATTTATGTTTCGATTCAGCATTGTCATAAATTCCTATATATGATGCATTTATGGAAGATAGCTTATGATGTAATCATACTCTCCATTGAAATGCTAAAATGTTAAATTGGCTTCTATCTTATGTTAAGTCTAAATGAGATGTTTGGTATGAATCATATTGAGTGTTAAGAAAGGCTTAAGGAGTTCCAATTCTATATCATTTTATGAAAATGTTTTATTTTTAAAATGAATTGGAATTCTTGGATGTAAAGATTAAATGTTAATCTTATTTGGATATGATCCACAAGTCCTTGTTAGAATCATTTGATCAATTCAGATTGTTTTGAAAATAAATTCTTTTTATGTTATCTGAATTGATGAGTGAGTTCTATGCAACGGAAGACATCCTAAAAGCTAAGGCTAGGATCAATATGATTTAATTCAAATTCTTAGCCTGAACTAAAAGGTAAGGGTGGTAAGAAGGGGAATTATAATACCAAACAGTTGGACGAGCTAGTTGTCCTAGTAGTTGCCAAAAGGAAATTAGACTTAAAATTATGACCAAATTAAAGGAAAGTGTGTCTGTTTTGGTAAAGCTAAGCATTGCCCATGATTGTTTTCTAAATAGAAATTTACATGTTTTACTTTTAAAAGAGAAAGTTTCTATCTTTTGGTATTGTATGTTTTGGCACTTATGTCTAGATCTTATTAATTTAAATAATATTCAAGATTGGTGAAAGATGGGCTTTTAGAACCATTATTTTATTATATTCCCAATCTATGAATTCTATTTAGAGGATAATAAGATCTCGGGCTCTTTTTCATAAAGGAATGAAGTTCCAATGACTTCTTTAAGTCAATGCATGCATAAAGGAGGAATAGGACTCTTATAAAGGTAGATTGTTCTAGAAGTAAAATGTCAGAATTTGTTGTAGGACAACTATAAAATACATTTAGAAATGAGATGGTTGTATTAAATACACCACAAAACATTATTCTGTAGATAACTATTACACCGGTACAATATTGTAGTGGGAGGATTATCAATTATCAAATAAACTCATACTTTTGGAATAAACTTTTGAAGTCATTCCACAAGGATATGAATTTAATCCTCGGTCCTACGTAGAGGCAATAGATGATATGAATATGGATTATTGGATCAAAGTTATGTGAATAGAATTAGATTCTATTTAAAGTCTAGAACTTGTAGAGGCACCTAATGGCATTAAGCCTATTGTTTTCAAATAGGTCTACAAGAAAATGAGATTGATAGATTTGAAGGTGCAAACCTTCAAAGTCAAGACTAGTGGTGAAAAGATTTATTCAGAAAGAAATTGTTCGACTATGAAAAGATTTTTCACCAATAGTTAAGTTTAACTCTATCTAGATTCTCTTATTCATTATATTTCATTTTGGATGAAATATGGTAATGGATATCAAGAAAGCTTCTTTTAGTAGCAATCTTGAGGAAGACATCTATATGATGTAACTAGACTTGTTCATAGCAAAGAACCAGTAGTGTTTAGTATGTAAGTTGCTTAAAGTCCATTTATGAACTAAAGCAAGCATTTAAATCATAAAATATCATATTTGATCAAGCAATCAAATTGTTTGATTTTGATCAAGTATTTAAAATGCCTTATGTGTGTAAAAGCTATATAGAATAATAAATTTCTTAATGTATGTTGATGACATTCTAATCATTTAGAATGATATAGAGTTGTTGTCATCAAAGGATTTTCTAGTTGTCTAGTCCAGTTTGATATAAAGTACTTGGGAAAGACTGGTCACATTCTAAGAATTAAACTTTGGTTAAAATTCAGAAATTAGGATGTTGGATCTATCTCAAATTGCTTAAATAGATTAGATTCTAGCTAAGTATAGCATGTATTACTTCAAGAAAGGATTCTTTTCCTTTAAGTTTGAAGTTCTTTTATAAAGGACTATAGTCCTAAGACATATAAAAGAAAAAGCATATTAAGACAGTTCCTTATATCATATCAATAGAAAGTCTTTATGCTATGCTATATACTACGCTAAATATCTATTTTGCGGTGGGCATGGTAAGCAAATATCAATTGAATCAAAGATCACATAATTTAGTGAGAGTAAAGCATATACTCAAATACCTTAGGAGAATGAGGGATTATATGTTTGTCCACCAAAGTGAGGTTTTGATGGTTATTGGATGTACAAATACTGACTTGTATTTTTATTTTGATTCATGAAGTTGGACTTCGAGATATGTGTTCATCCTAAGTGGTGAAGATACACATTAAGCATAAGTATCATCTCATTAGAGAGATATAAATACTTGAATAGTAGTAGTAGAAAAGATAATTTATGCAATAAATCTGGCTGAAATTTGTTTCCAAACCTTGCCTTAGAGTGACTATGAATTACTCTAAAAAGAGATAAGTGTCGGATATATGGTAAATTGTCTTTGAGGGCAAGTGGGAGATTGTTAGGGTTTGTGCCCTAAAATTCAATTTATTGGCATGTCATAAATAATTAAATAGTTTAATTATATGAGACTATCTATAAATGAACTAATGAGACATTATCTTAGTTCATGAGATGCAATAGTATGTGATTTAGTCACAGAAGATATAAATCACAAGTTCTTTGTAAACTCAAAATTTTAGTTCGTAGTCGGTGATGAAATTTGGCATTTCATCTGCGAAGACTATAACATATCAACTAAGATAATATGTCTTGATCATGGAAGTGGAGACTTCTAGTTGATATGTTGATATGTTTTAAGAGTTAAGACATATTGAACTGGACCGCTGTGAGATTTATTATTCTTCTAACGACTGTCAAATGAATAATAAATCTCACGACTTTTATTTACATGAACTTTTAATCCTGAGAGAATAATGGACTTGATCATGAGGTATAGGTTGCTTTGATATATCAGGAGTGAGATCTAAAATCACGATCAAAACCTCAGTATGTTGGGCAGCCACATTTAGTGTTGATAGAACATATATTCTCAAGATGGAATTCATAATCTCTTAACGGAGATATAAAATATTCTCTTGAGATAAGTTTAATAAGTTTGGTTATTCAGAGTGTTGGGCCCAACCACTTTAGTAAGGAATTACTAAAGTATATATTTATGGAATTGGATTTCATAAATATATGATGAATAACTTAAAGGATTAAACCGGGTACTCAAGGATTAAGATGTAGTAATCTTCAAAGTGGCAGTTTACATTCATGACTTTATATTACTACGAATATTTTATGAAGGGGTTGCATGTATAATAAAGTCTTGGGATATAATTTATTAATAAGGCCTAAAGTGCAATTATATTTATATAGTGGTATTAAATATAGTTAATGGTAATTTTGGACTTGTCAAGAGTTGACAGAAAAGCCCAAGGCCTATTGGAGCTAGTGTCTTATTGGTCCCACTCCAAGCCACACACTAAAGCCCAATTGGAAAGGCCCAATAGGCCAGTCCAATTAGATAATCAGTTAAATATAAAGGGAGAAACATACAGAATTTTTATTAGAGAAAAAAGAGAGACATCATTGTGAAATGGTGTGTATGTGTGAGTGAAGCCACTCAATTATTCTCTCTTGGAAACTAATTGAGAGACCACACTTCTTGGGCGTTAAGTGGAATTGGAGTGAAGATTAAAAGTGTTCCCAAGTACTTATAATCTTTTGTTTTGAATTTCACCGCACCAAGGTACGCTATCTTGTTCTTAAATTATGAAATTTACATAGTGCATGTTATCAATCGTGAATGAAATAGATCCATGTTTGTTGCTTCCGCTGTGTGTTTTGTATGAGATACAAAACTAGTTTTTCCAACACTTTTATGCATTGTATCTTGTCAGTTTTGATTAGCTGCAATCTATCCTGAGATACCAACCACGTCCAACTAGATGCTTTCAGTCATTTGATAAAGTTGTCCTACTGCTCATCTTGTCACACAAGGCCATTAGGAACCTCTTGTTACCATACACTCTCAATTCAAAATCAGTATCATCAAACTATAAAGTTGTTATCCAGTTTATGTTTCTGGAAACTTAAATAAGTTTGAAATTTATTCCAGTGAAAATGATTTATTCCATAGAACATGCCTCGATATATGCCTATCATTCCCACTAATCAAAATGTTGCTAAACCACAAAAATGGAACTAAGCCCATCAATGTTATGACACTACATGACTACAATCATCAAACCAATCAAACAAGTTTAAGATTTTAGCTAAGGCTGTGTTTGGTTCATGTAAAATATTTTCCGGAAAATAAATATTTTTCGGAAATGCTATTTTCGGGAAAGGTAAATATTTTCAAGTGTTTGGTTGCATTCTAAAAAATGCTTTGAAAAATATTTTCTAGTGTTTGGTTGTTTTGCTGAAAATGCTCTAGAAAACTCATTTTTATCATGTTTCTCACATTTTCTTAAGATCCAAACAAATATTATTATATAGAATCAAAATATATAAACAACACAGAAACAAAAATCAAAACAAAAACATCATTTTCACAAACTCAGTGAGAGGGGGAAGAAAGAGCGAGAGATTGAGGGAAAGAGAGATCGGGAAAGAGAGAATCGGAGTGGATGGAGGCGGAGGCGGTGGCGGTCAGATCGGGTGGGTTTAAGGTTGGAGTGGAGTGGGCTGGTGGTCGGTGGTGGCCAGATCGGCAATCGGTGGTGGCGTCCAGTGCGTTGGAGAGCCTGGTGGAGCACGGCCTGCGGTCGGTTATCAAGATCGGAGCTCGTCGGTGCATGGCTGGCGATCAAAGAGGTGGATCGGTGATGAGGGAGGGATGGGCTGAAATCTGGGTGGACCGGTGTTTGTGGGTCTTGGGTGTTTGGTCGACGCGTGATCTAGGCAGTAGGCCGGCGTGATCAGAGCTTGGATGGGTTGGCCAAAGCTTGGCTGAGGTGAGGCGTGATCTGGGTTTTGTGGGTGTGCTCGTGCTCGAGCTCTCTCTCTCTCTCTCTCTCTCTCTCTCTCTGTGTTTGCGCGTCTATGCGTCTGTGAGTCCCTTCTTTCTTTGTGCATCTCTGGAACAGAAATGGTTTAAAGTTAAAATAACGACAGAAATCATTTTCCGCCCCATTGCTCTTATTTTACGGTCAACACAGAAATCATTTTCAGTTTGACCCAATTTTCCGGACCAACCAAATAGCCTATTTTACGAAAAAGCATTTCTGAAATTAGTTTGAAGCCAAAACAAACACAGCCTAAAGCACACTGAACAAAAACTTGGAAAATCAAATACATCATCTGAGGTACGAGACATTCTTAGCATAGCCTATCAAACATAGGCGCAAATAGAACTTTTCTAAGACATATACCCTATATACTATCTCGGAAAATTATTCAATACGCTCTCCTCTAGCATGAATGGTGGGTCCCAGTCCCACCATGAATTTAATATCCTCTTTTAAAAAAAAATCAAATTTTTAGACATGCCATCTTCACAAAATCAAATTTTTAGTATATACGTGTAAAAAATCGAATTTTTAGACATACCATCTTCACAAAATCAAATTTTTAGTATATATTGTAAAAAATAGTATACCCTTGTGGACTTTGGAGTTGGTTCTTGTGCAATAGCCAAAGAAGAAGAACGAGAAGAGCCGGGTGTTGGGCTTTTAATAGGGAAGTACCGGTTCTTCTCCTTATCATAATAAAACCCAGGAAGATCTGCCATATATGTATTACAATTATCATCATTAACTAAAAATCAAACAAAACCCAGAATCTAAAACAACCCAGAAAAGAAAAAAAGAAGCAGAATAATTGAAATTATATATGTAAGCCCAACTAAGTAAAAGGAAATTGAAGAAGAAGGGAGTGTACCTTGTGGCATGGCTTCAGAGAAACTGGGTGTCTGTACTGTACTGTCCTGTGTTGTTGTTGTTTTAGGGTAAGAATGGTAAAGAGCGGCAGAGGTGTGTGAAGAGAGAAAAATGGTCAAAACCTGCGTGTGCTGCCGAGGCGGTGGAACCAAAAACTAAACGGACGGATTACTAGAGGACTTTCACAGGGATTTTTTTTTTTTTTTTTTTTTTCCATTTAACACCATTTTACTAACAATTTTTTTATTTGAAAAATTACACTTTATCATCCTGAATTATGCCCTAAATTATACTTTGCACCCAAAACTATTCGAATGCACAGTTTGCACCTTAAACTATGACCATTGTTGTCATCCTTACACTTTGCACCCTGACGTTAGTTTTATATTAAGTTAGACAAAAATATAGAGCACGTGACCTGCACATGTGTATTGCTTAAGTGTCACAAACTTAAAAGACCAAAACCCCCTCTTCCCAATCATTTAAAAACAATTTTTTTTTTTTCAGTTCTCTCTCATGTGTATCAGCCCCTCTCCTGCTCTCCCCAAATCAAAATCCTTTGCAACCATAAATCCCCAAATCAAAATCATATTCAGTAGTTTTGAGTGTGTATACGTTGCTATGAGGTTGTCATAGTTTGGTCATAGTCCTCATGGTGGTGTTGTGAATGATACTGGTGAAGAGAATTGATGAGGCCAACAAAAGAACGTGAGAAGTAGACTTGCTCTAAAATACAGAGAGGAAAAAAAAATTAACACAGTGAGCCACGCTAGTGGCAATCAAATAAAGAAATTAACACCGTTTTTGTGATTAGAAGGGGCTTTGGGTTAAGGAATTTGTATGAGCCACGCAAGTACTAGTGGTAATCAAATAAAGAAAGAAAAAAAAATCAATTAACACAGTGGTGGAGCAATGGTGTGCCAAGGGGCTGATATGCAGCACGAGAGAGAGAGAGAGAGAGAGAGAGAGAGAGAGAGAGAGAGAGCTAGAAAAAAAGTTTTTTTTTTAATTAATCGGAAAGAGGGGGTTTTGAAATTTTAAGTCTGTGTTACTTAAGCAATACACATATGCAAGTCATATGTTTCATATTTCCGTCTAATTTAACGATAAAACTAACATCAGGGTGTAAGGTGTAACAATAGTCATAGTTTAGTGTGCAAATTGTGCATCCGAATAATTTAGGGTGCAAACTGTAATCTATGGCATAATTTAGGGTGGTAAAGTGAAATTTTCCCATTTTGTTAATTAACACATTTTGCAAAAGCTCGAGTTCTAAGTGCTGGCAAAGCTCAGGTGGATATAAAATTCCATGTGGAACTCGAGACTTAAGTTCTTGGGATTTTTTTTGCAAAATAACCTCTATTTTCAAACAATTTCATTAGTTATAAAACATTTCCAAACTATTTAGCAAACTAACATCTCGAGCCTCTTAGACTCGAGTTCATTGTAGCAAATCGAGCTTAAAACACTCGAGTTCTATGGGGAACTCAAGCTTATGAGACTCGAGTTCCTTACAACCCAGTTCCTCATAGATCCGCTCACATGTCCAATCTTCCTCACAGATCGGATCCGATCCAAGTAAAATCTCCATCCGAGCAAAATCTCCACCACCTCATACCAATCCGATCAAAACCTTCCAAGTCCTCACAAACATCTCACCAACAAAACCAAACCCAACAAAATACACAAAGCCAATCGTGCCACCACCTCATCCCGATTGGAACCTACAAACCCAAACCCAACAATCCGCCACTTCCTCACCCTGATTGGAACCTGCAAATCTAAACCCAAAAATCACGCCACCACCTCATCCCGATTGGAACTTGCAAACCTAAACCCAATAAACGCTATTCATCTCGATTGGAGGTGAGCTCTAGTGGAGAATAAGAGATATGAACAAGACAGAAACCTCAGTGATGAGCTTCAGCCTTGGTGGCCTGATTTGGGCTTTGATATAGAGAAAAAACCAGAGAGAAGAAGAAATCAAAAGAAAAAAGAAATAGGTCAGAGTTTTTTTTTTATTTTCCAAGTTTCTTTTAATGAACTCAAGTCTATGAGACTCGATTTCCACTGCCAGAACATGAAACTCGAGTCTCTTAGGCTCGAGTTGCTACAATGAACTCGAGTCTATGAGACTCGAGATGTTAGTTTGCTAAATAGTTTAGAAACGTTGCTTACTAATGAAATTGTTTGAAGATTGGTGTTATTTTGCAAAAAAATCCCGAGTTCCTACTTTCTTCTTTCTCACTCATTCTGACCTCCTAATATTCCTTCTTTCTTCTTCTTTCTCCAAACCCAAATCCTTCTTTCTTCTTTCTCTAGACCCAAATCAAAACATGGATTCATAAATTCTCTTATCCAAAAATCTTATTTCTTAAACACTCAAACCCAAAAATTAGAAAATACCCACATAAGAACAAAACCAAGTTCCTACCATCCCATTCTCGAAAACAAAACCATGTTCCTGCCATCCCACTCTCCACTTCCAAGCCCTAAAAACAAAAGCAAACACAAAACCCAAAACAAATACCTGATCGGATCTTTTCCTCCAGCGTCTTCTTCTTCTCTAGATCTTCAATACTCCTACTCAGATCGGATTCAGAGAACCCCTAGATCTTCTTCTTTCTCCAGCGTCTTCTTCTTCTCCAGAACAGAGGTCTTCTTTCTTGGTTTTGCTCTATGGAACTTAAGTCTGTAGAACTTGAGTTTTATCACCGTATGTTAGTTTGCTAATAAGTTTTGAAAACGTGCTTAATGGGGGAAATTTTCAATTTAACACGATTTCTTGTAACATTTTCATTCGTAAGCACAATTTTGAAGCTATATTATAAACTAGCATCTCGAGTTTGAAAGACTCGAGTTCGGTGACAAAACTCGAGGCTCTCAAACACGAGTTTTACTTCTGGCGTGGAAGAATTTAGCCACGTGAAACTCGAGTTGGAGAGACTCAAGTTCCATAGAAGTAGATTTGAAGAAGGATAAGGAGAAAAGGAGAAGAAGAAGAAAAGAAGATCCGGATCAAAAAAAGAAGAAGAAGAAGACTTGGAGAAGAAAACCGGATCTGAAGAAGAAGAAGATATGAAGATGGAAAACGCAGATGATGTAGAACACCGAAGAAAGAAGAAGAAGATGGAAAACGCAGATGATGTAGAACACCAAAGAAAGAAGAAGAAGATCTTAAAATGGAGAAGGCAGGTGATGGAAAATGCCAAAGAAGAAGAAACAGAGGATCCTGAGATTGAAGAAGAAGAAACAAAGAATCTTGAGATTGAAGAAGAACGTAAACTGTGTAGGAACCACATGGATATTTTTCCCACATTAGCTTACCATCACTTGCAACTCGAGTGTTTGAGGATCGAAGTCTACATTGAACTTGAGTTTTAGTGTCTCGAAATGCTAGTTTGCTAAATAGTTTTGCAAACTTGACAACTAATTAAAATGTTTCAAAAAAAAAAATCGTGCTTAATGAATATGTTTCAAAAAATCATGTTATGTGGCAAATTTCCCCACTTTCATAGTATCAACTCTTCTATGAAAAATTTGAAGTTAGCTTTATTTTTGGAGGCGTTTTTATTATTTTTTAATGTTAGGTTACCAATTATCCGGTTTCAAATTAACTCACACTTTTATAATGAATTATATATTTTATTGAATTATTGAAAATTTTATTATATTTAATATTTATTAGGTTTAATTATTGAATTTATTAAAAAAGTAACAAATTGGTTATTAATAAAAGGGACTCTCGGTCTCAGTGAGGCTTGTTGTATAGAACTGAAACACAATAGACTTCTACCTTCACGTTTTTAGAAATAACTTGTAGTTAGCTCTATTTTGTTAGGGATTTTTTTTCTACCAATTACAAGATTTCAAATTAACTCTTTTATTTTAATGATTCGTTGAAAATTTTATTTTACTTATTAGGTTTAATTATTAATTTGATCATTCAATTATTAGGTAAAATTCAATTTGGTCCATCAATTATTCAATTTAGTCTTTAAACTTTCAAAGTCAAATCAATTTCAAAATTGAGTTTCTTTTTTGTTTAAACTTTAATGGAATTAATAGTGAAATTGACTTATTTTGAAAATTATAATCTTTCTATAATAACCTATTAACTCATTGTTCATTTGTCAAATTATTTAAATTCGTTAAAATTTAAACTAAAAGAAGATTTAAAAATGAAATTGACTTAATTTTGAAATTTGAGGGACTAAATTGCCACAATTAATAATTTGGGGACCAAAGTAAACTTTATCAAATAGTTGAAGACCATATTAGTAATTTAACCTAAACTACTAGAACTCTTTTTTTTTTAGAGAAATAATTACAATATGATGCTAACTGTGTAGCTCGAATCCTTTTCCCCTGACCCCCAAGCACTTTGCGTATAGTGATATGCCAATTGAGCTACAAGGCCCTTGACTAAATTACTATAACTTGATTATGGATATTTGTTATTCATCAATAAAGAGCAACAAATTGTGATGGTTCATATAAATATTGAATTTGTTAAGATGTGCAACATCTCATACCTAGCACATACTGTGTTGAACTGGATTATATAAATAACTACAAGAATCTTAAATCGCAACTAGATTAATCCTTTAAGGTATAACACATATATGACTTGCACGTTTTCTTAGATCATTACTCAAATTGTATGAATTTTTAGGAAATCAATAATATTTTGGCATGGACATATTTTACCCTCTAAAAGTATTAGATAATTGAATTTTTTTTGTTAATCTTTTTCAAATATGATCTTATGAGTAATGATTGAATTACAAAAGAAAAAAAAGGAGGGGGGGGGGGGTGGGGATATTATAGGTTCAGCTACGATGCATAAGAAAGGTTAACATAAAGGTATGCTCTATCATTGATAAAACAATTTCTTCAATGTCAAAGTAAAAAATAAAATAATTGCTCTCACAATAACCCAACTGTAAGGTTGAATTTATTCAATCATGTGTTGGCTTTATTCCATGCCAAATTTTCTTGTAATTTAGCAATTAAATACCCTGTATTTAGGTGGGAATTATGTAAGGGTAGTGTGTGAGAAAGTGTGAAGAAAGCTCAAGAAGTGTGCACTCGAGAAGAGCCTCGCGACTGGATCTCGCAACTGGCTCACGACTGGCTAGTCGCCAAAGGTGGCACACGTGTGAAGCATGTAGGGAAGCTGAAGGGTCACGACAGCTGGAGTACTACAGGACAAAACTTCCAGCTTGGCCAGACAATTAGCTCGCGACTCAAACTCGCGACTCGTTCCAGTCGCAAGGTCGAGTCGCCAGAATGCCATGTTTGATGAAAACTGACATTTCGCATTCCTCATACACCTTACTATAAATACCCTATACCCACGAAATGTAGAGAGCTTTCAGAGAGAATTTTGAGAGAGAAACCCTAGAGAAAAACAAGATTGATTCATCCACAATCTTCATCCTTTGATTCTCCAAATTCCTCTACTCTCACCCTCTCCATTGACATATCCTTGAGAGGTACATTTAGCCAAATCCTTATCTCACCATACCCATATTAGTGAGGAGGTATTTTGGTGCTTGGGAAGCAGTTCAGAAGGGACCAATTCATTTGGTTGATGCAATGGGCTTATTGCGGGATTCGATAAGCTAGAGAAGACAAGGTTCGACGTAACCCTGTTGGAGCAAGAAGTTTGGAGGGCTTAGGTGCACTGGATAAATTAGGCTTAGAGGGTCTTCTGGTATTCATGTATCCCAACTTCATTCTCTAGTGGATTACTGACCATTTGGAGGGCGGCGGAGAGGTTTTTCGCCGAGTACTTTGATTTCCTCTTTGATAACACATCGCCATGTTATTTTTGTGTTTGCATCTCTCTTTCCTTACTCTTTACCTTTTAATTACTACTGTGTTTGTGATTAATTATGGTTTAGAGTGTGTTACCAATTTGGATATAGCTTATGTTTCATATTCCGCGCATATACTGTTTGTGTATAAGCTTGTGTTGGTATTTTTATATTTGGGGATCTAAACGTTCATTGGTGTTTTACACACTATTTGAACTTTCACCAACAAATAAGAAAAAGGAAATAATTCATTCCTATATAGCATTTACTTGCATAATTTATTGTATCCAACGTACACAATAACACATTTATAGACAATGATCATACCAAAATCGTTTGAGTGTTTTAACCATCTTACTTAATATGAATATTTAAGTCATACCATCTAGCTAACACTTCCATTTTAATTTTTAAGTTATCATCTCCATCCACCTTTTGATTTTTTGTAATTGCCTCTGCATTCTTCTCGCCTTCCTGGTAATTGGCCCTTCTTCTCTCCATATTCTTACTAAAAATTTGTTTTTCTCTCTCCCATTAAATTCTTATTTTTCCCATATCAAAAAAAAAAAAAAGTGATTACCATCTCTCTCTTTCTCTCAAAAATTTTCTTTCTTTTGGTGAATTTTTTTATTCTTTCTTGCATCTTTCTCTACTTTAGATTGATGAATTTTTGTATTCTTTAGAACTCTACTTTGGGTTAATGTTTTCAAGCTTTTATTATTTTATTTTTCTTTGATTGTTAGATGGTATCCTACTACAATTATAAAGATGGTATATAAATATATAATGTTATTTTATTACATAGTATAGCTTGGATAATATGGTATTTACAAGTATACAATTTTATTTTGGTTCTTCTTCTCATCTTATTTTATATAAATTTGTTATTTTCTCTCATATTCTCTCCAGTATAGGGTGATTACTCACTCTGTCTCTCTCTGATTTATTATTATTTCTTGCAACTCTATCTTAGGAGAATGAATTTTTGTGTTTTTTATAACTCATGTTTTGGTGTTTTGTTTTTTGTGTTCCCCATCACAAGTCATCTCTCACCCTCTTATAGCTTTGGTTTGATTTTTGTTTAAGTTAATACTTAATTATTTTGGAAGTGAGAATTTAAATTTATATTAAAATACAATATTGGCTATGGATTTGAATATATCTATCTATTATTTGAGTAATATCAAGTATAAGTTTGTAATGAGTTATGATTATCATGATAATCTCTTTAAGGGAATAAAAAAAATTTAATTAATAAATTTAAAATTTAAAAAGTTTATTTATTTTTTTTTTTTTTGAGAGAAAAGACTTTTAGCTTTATTAAGATAGAGCGGCCTTATTGGCCTGAAAAACAGGATAAACTTATGGTGGAACGTCCTCTATCCACACTTCATAGTTCATAATAGACATAGCTAGCTTAGCCAAACCATGGACAACTTTGTTGCCTTCTCTCTTAACATGAGAGTAAGACAATTTAGAGAAAGAAGAAGCACAAAAACCTGTGTCCTCTGTTAACAAACCAAAATAGTTTAAACTAAAGTCATTTGATTTTAAAGCTTTCACTATAGTTTCAGAATCACCTTCCACAACAGCTTGATCAATTCCAATCTCCAATCCAAACTCCAGAGCCTAAGAAGCTGCCATGGCTTCGATCTCCAAAGCTTAAAAAGTTTAGTTATACTTGTTAGGAAATTTAGACCCCAGTTGATAGAATTAACAAGTTTTAAACCCAAGTTGTTAATTAGATTTATTATGAATAAACCTTGTTAAAACAAACAAACATTAATATCATGTCAATATTATGCACAGTGGAATAGTAAATAAGACAAGATATGATGACCCAAAAAAACCAATGAAACAAACTAGTTCCACAGTAAAAAACTTGGGGGGAAACCTTCCCGAAAAGCAATCCACTATAATAAAGAGAAGTTTCAGATCTAGTACAAAATTTTTGTCCCTAGACTCTACAATCTCCGTAGATAAACTTACAGTAGAAATCTTCTACCGCTTCAGAACCTCTAAACTCTTCAATATATGAACGCCACCCTTTTGCACGGATCCTAGTATGTGACTAATCAATGATGCACGACTCCCAGTACGTGACTAACACACCAACTTGAGGAAGATTGTTGGTGATAGGCCAAAAATGTATTGACCCTTTGTGATATATAAATTGATTAATTAGCCAAGTTTATTAATTAATCAAATTAACATGCAAAGCGCGTGGTAGCACAAACAAATCACCAATTAAACTAAGTATGCAGCGGAAAATAAATTGACATGGTGATTTTTTATAAATGGGAAAAACCTACACGGCAAAAACTCCACCGGGTGATTTTAAGGTCACCACTCCCGAGAATCCACTATTATCACAACAAGCGGTTATAAGTAAAGAAATCCCAATACCTTATACCAACCTACAGTTAAACCCTTACCCCAATACCCAATTGAACTTGTTCTGTAGCGACAATCTCTCATTTTCAATGCACGGCTCCCAGTACGTGACTAATCAATTGCGCAAATCCCAGTACGTGACTTCAATCACCAACTAGAGAAGGTTGTTCGCTGTAAAGTTCTTCAATTCATCACACGATGAAGATTAAGAAACTCCTTCGTCACAAAACCCTACGATGTACAAACACAGCAGCTTCTTCATAAGAAAGATGAACTAGGGCAAATTCTGTCTCCAGTCACAATTTGCATGAACAAACTTTGCTCAACACTTGTGCAACTTGTGTCACCTTTGACGGCCCTTAAAATAATCCTTATATATGTCTAGGGTTGTAAGAAAAGAAAGCCCAAACATATAATCACAGATTGGATGAAAAACAGACTCGAAAATCTGAGTTCATAAACCTCAACAGATACCATATCTGTCGAGCTGCTGTTGAGCCATGGGATTTAGACAGCTCTAAGTCTCAATAGATGCTAGCTGTCGAGTTTTAATGAACAACACCTTTCACACTTGATTCTTGGACAGACTTGCATGGCTTTAATACTTGAACTTGAAACATTGTTTCTTGAAGCATTAAACACATCCTAGATCTACCCAATTACAAGTAAAATGCGTTTTGTCAAAAAATTAGTCAATTACATAAAATAGTGACATATGTTCTTGACATGTGAAACACATATGTCCTAACAGTTGGCTGCAAAGTTCTTCACTTCATCAACAATGAAGATCAAGAAGCACTTGGTTACAAAACCCTAAGGCGCAAAGACGCAGTAGCTTCTTTCAGAGAGAATAAGGCACTCGGTTACTATTTGCATGTGTTCTCCATGTATAGTCACTCCATACATATGTGACGGCCTTTAAACTAAGTCTTATATATATCTAGGATTGTGAGAAAAGAAACTCTACACATACACATCAGCTTGGGCCGAAAATCAAATCTGAAAATTTTGATTTCGTAGATCTCGACAGATTTTTTGTCGAGCTTCTGTCGAGCTTTCTTCATTAAACCTCGATAGATATTGTTTCTGTCAAGCTTCTGTCCAGCTTTTATCGAGCTTTAATGAATAGCTTTTCTTCACTTGTTTCTTGATCCAATCTTCATGACTTTAATACTTGGCTTGAATAACATGTTTCTATTATTGCCCGAATCTTATCTGGGTTAGCCTCTATGCCCCTTTGAGATACCATAAACCCTAGGAATTTTCCCACTGTCACTCCAAAGACGCATTTTCTTGGGTTGAGCTTCATATTGTAAGAACGAAGGGTGTCGAATGTCTCTTTGAGGTCTTCCAAGTGATCTTCTTCCCTTCGGCTTTTTACCAACATGTCGTCCACATAAACTTGGACATTTCTCCCAATTTGCTGCGTGAACATCTTGTTCATGAGCCTCTGGTACGTCGCGCCTACATTTTTCAAGCCGAAGGGCATCACTTTATAGCAGAATAGGCCTTGACTAGTTACGAATGAAGTCTTCTCCTGATCGGCTTCGTGCATTTGGATTTGGTTGTAACCCGAGAAGGCGTCCATAAAACTTAGCAATTGATGCCTGGCCGTAGAATCTACTAGTACATCGACCCATGGGAGGGGGTAGCTGTCCTTGGGGCATGCTTTGTTAAGGTCGGTAAAGTCCACGCACATCCTCCACTTCCCGCTAGCTTTCTTGACTATCACTACATTCGCCAACCAGTCGGGGTAGTAAACCTCCCTGATGAAGCTTGCTTCTTGCAGTTTGCGGACCTCTTCCGCTATGGCTTGGTCTCGCTCTGGGGCGAACACTCGCTTTTTCTATCGGATGGGAGGGAAAGAGGGTGACACATTTAGCCTATGTACTATGACTGAAGGATCTATTCCGGGCATGTCCTCGTGACTCCAGGCAAATACGTCTTGATTGCTCCTGAGGAAAGTTGTGAGTGCTTGGCGGACTGTGGGACTGGCGAGGGTTCCAATCTTGGTTGTCCGTTCATGGTTCGGGTCGTCAAGGAACACTTCTTCAAGTTTTTCCACTGGCTCCGTTGTCACTCGGTGTTCTTCTATGCTCATGGCTTGAAGGTGGTCATCCATTTCCATCATGGCCACGTAGCATTCGCGCGCGGCCACTTGGTTTCCCCGTAACTCTCCCACGCCGTAGTTGGTAGGAAACTTAATCATTAGGTGGTAGGTTGAGGTTACAGCCTTCCACGAATTGAGTGTGGGTCGTCCGAGAATAGCATTGTAGGCGGACGAGCAGTCGACCACTAGGAATGTGACGTCCTTGTTAATCTACTGAGGGTAATCGCCTACCATGACAGATATTGTGACTGCGCCCAAGGGGGAATACCCTTGTTCCTCCAAAACCGACGAGAGGGGCGTTCGTCGGAATTAATCGTTCTCTGTCAATTCCCATTTGCTGGAACGCCGGGTAGTATAAGATATCTGCCGAGCTGCCGTTGTCAACCAACACCCGGTGCATGTTGTAGTCTCCTACTCGTATGGTGACGACGAGCGCATCGTCATGCGGATGGTGAAGGTGTCGGGCGTCTTCTTCCGAGAACCTGATAATGGGGCCTTCTCTCCGAGCTACCTTTGGTACGGAGCCCGTCAACTGAACATTTTGGACCATCCTTAGGTAAGTTTTGCGAGCCTTTTTTGACGAGCCAGTGGTCGTTATTCCTCCTACGATCATCCTTATGTCCCCTGCGGGGGGTCTTTGACGTTCATTTTCCCGTCGGGGTTGCTGCTGAGGTGGTGGATCTGCTCTATCTTTGCTGACGAATTTTTGCAATTTCCCTTGTCTGATTAGGGTCTCAATCTGCTGCTTTAAGTCGTAGCAATCAGTTGTGTCATGACCGTGATCACGGTGGAATCGGCAATATTTGTCCCTCGATCGCCTGTTGGGATCCCCCTTTAGCTTTCCAGGGTAGGTCAAGGCCTCCTCGTCCTTGATTTGCATTAAGACTTGGTCTATCGGGGCGGTTAGTGGGGTGAAACTTGTGAACCTTCCTCCCAAGATCTTAGAGCGTCTTTCTTCCCTCCGGTCTCCTGTTCTCGTCCTCTTGCGCCCTAGGTCTTGCCGTGTGTCCTCCTGCCTCTCCCTTTTCTTGGGCTTTTCCTCTCAGGCCAGCAGCGCGTCTTCAGCATTCATGTACTTGGTGGCCCTGTAAAGTACTTCTGACATGGTCTTTGGGTCGTTTTTGTATATGGAGAACAAAAACTTACCCTTTCGCAGCCCATTCGTGAAGGCCGCCACAAGTATCTTGTCATCGGCTTCGTCGATCGAGAGGGCTTCCTTATTGAAACGGGATATGTAGGATCTTAGCGTTTCGTCCTCGCACTGCCTGATGCTCATCAAGCAAGCCGTAGACTTTTTGTACCTATGTCCCCCAATGAAGTGCGCAGTAAATTGAGCGCTTAGCTCCTTGAATGTGCCGATGGAGTTGGGCATCAACCGGCTGAACCAAATCCTTGCCGCACCCTTCAGCATTATGGGGAAGGCCCTACACATGATTTCATCCGCTACTCCTTGAAGGTGCATCAAGGTTTTAAAGGTCTCCAGGTGATCTAGAGGGTCCTTGACTCCGTCGTAACTGTCGATCTGTGGCATGCGAAACTTATGTGGTAAAGGGAAGGAGTTGACGGCCGCAGTGAATGGCGAGTCGGTACAATTGACCAGATCGTCAAGATCGCTGGACACCCGTCCCTTGAGGGCGTTCATCATAACCTCCATCTGCTCCTTCATCGCTTGCATCTCTGCGGCGATATGTGGAGGAGTGGCATCCGTGAGGGATGACATGCTCAGATTTTGTCGCTCTGGTCTACTCGGAACGTTACTGCCCTCTGGCCCTTCTCGTTCCCTTCTATCGGCACTAGTGCTTTCTTAGTCCTGCTCTTGGGTGCTATGACCTGCGTTTTTTTGGCGTAACTGCTCCTCCAGATCGTGGTTCTCCTTAGTGAGATGTTCCACTACAGTGGCCAAGGTCTAAACCTGCCTCTCGAGGGCCGTTGTGCGAGCTTCGTCTCCCTGAATGTTGTTCGTAGTTGCCATCGAGCGAGTCAGCACCATGCAACTCTTTTATCCGGGAAGCGTTTACTATGGCTTTCAAATCAATAATTCGTCAATCACCGATTTCCTGCAGACGGCGCCAACTGATGATGCCGTGAAAATCACCAGTGAGCTACACGGTCTTCGCACGCTCGAGAAAATACCTACACAAAGAAAACAGAAGAGACCTAACAGAGAGCACCGGTGTGGTGCCGGCCAAATACCCTCCGAAGATCAAGTTAGAACTTATTCTCACAGCTCTAGAGTGCTAGAGAGGGTAAATTATGCGTACCTCGATTTATGAGAGTATTGGGCTTTTATAGTAGAGAGTTGTCACCTCTTCCTTGATCTCGAAGTCTTTTCCTTCTAGGACTCTACACGAGTAGTCCCAAACGTGGTCAACAAGATATTTCCTTGTGGAAGAGATTTGCAAGTATCTTTCGGAATCCTTGTCGCATTAGGACTCTATTTACCCTAGGATTCCACGGCGATCAAATACTTGTCTTGCAAGTATTTTCCATCAAAGGTTTTTGCTATTTCTACCCATAACAGACCTCTGGACAGGTTGAGCTTGCCCTCTATCGGCCCAGGAACATGGATCCGTCAGGCCCACTTTCAGGCCTCGACAAGCTACATTCTAACCCTCATCAATAGAGATGAATATTACGGGAGGAAGGGCTTCTTCATTTCCGTCCTCTTCCTCTTCCTCCTCCTTCTCCCTTCCTCTCTCCAAATTAAAGCAATTGGATTTGGTTGTGCTTGACGAGTTGGAGTCTTTGCCAGAGGTTAAGAACCTAACTTCTCTTGAGAGATTACAAATTTGGTTGTGTCCCAATCTGACGTCACTTCCCGAAGGGATAAGTCACCTCACCTCTTTACAGACCCTACAAATCCAGCAGTGTCCCAATCTGACGCCACTTCTCGAAGGGATGAGACACCTCACCTCTTTACAGACCCTGAGTATCCGCAGTTGTCCCCAATTAGAGCGAAGATGCGAGAAGGAAAATGGAGAGGATTGGGATAAGATTTTTCGCATCCCAAATCTTTACATACATTGAGAAAAGTTGAACTACTGCATACGCTTGCCTAGTATGTTCTTCACTCTTCTCTGATTTTTTTTTAACTTCTTTTATAATTTTTGTAATTCCAAACGAAAGATTTTCAAAGCACAAGTAAAACCAAAATTGAAAAACTCCATAATTTCTTTTTCCCCAGATTTAGCCTGGGCCTCATTATCTGGGTTTCTGATTGATGCTGAAATTGCAGATAGAACATGACATGGATTTCGAAGGGGCAGAAAGGAGGGAAATAGAAATCGTAAGTGAAACTCTAAGGGGATATTTGGTAGAGGAGTTCGAGTAATGTTGTTTGGGTGTTTTTGATATACATATGAGTGAAAAAGTGTGTGGAAATATGTGTAAGTGTGTTTAAAATGCTCAAAAGGTTGCTTGAAATGGCCTACCAAACGGGTCCTAAATTTTTTTTTTTTTTTTGAACCAGGATTTGATTTTAGTTGTTTTTATGTAGAAATTTGAAAATTTATATAAATATTTTTCTGGGTTTCTTTTAAAATACACATTTTTTTTACTTTTTGGTTCCATTTTAAGTGTCTACTAAAATTTTATAGGGCATGTGTTGCAATTATTCTTGACGTTTTAGACAAAATGGCTGATTCAGACATGGATGATGATAAGACAAAAAAGTAGTGCCGTTTTTATTTATTTATTTCTTTTTTGGCTAAGAATATGTTTATGATCCGAGAACTTTTATGTGTTTCCCAAAATTATTCAGCTTCACTTATTAATAACCTCATAGAAGGGTGAAGATTTACCTCACATACATAGCCTCCTCCTCCTCCCAAAATTATTCTTTCACTTATTGAACTTGATTGTACTGTTTGAAGAAGAGATTGTGAGTTGTTCATTTCAGGGCGTCTTACTGCACTAATAATTGGGTTTAAGGATTTCTAGGTTGAGATTAGGCTTAAAGAACAGCTGGATATGGTTATAAACTTTGCAGAACAAATGGCAAAAGGATAGTAAAAAGGAAGAGGAAGAAAAAAAAAACAGAGAGAGAGAGAGAGAGAGAGAGAGATGAGACAAGATTGCCTCAGAATCAGACAAAGGCCTTTTTGGAGTTTCAGCTAGAAAATAATTACTAGAATCTTTATTGTCAGTTGGGTTGAACCACTTAAAATTCTTAATTATCAGTGTTATTAGTTGTTTATCCATTTCTTTCTTAAATGGAGATGACATCTGCATAGTGTTTTATTTTATTTTATTGCTGCTGATGTTTTGGAAAATTTATTTACTATTTCTTTATGCAAGGATATTTTAAAGTGCAAAGCAAATTTTTGAAAGGGTGCCAGCAGGAAATAGGGCATAATTACTAAAAACTTCTCACATCCTAGGTATGTGCTTAATTCTTTATTCTATGCTGTTTTCTTGTAATGAGAAACATCTCAGTTGATCTCATATGCAGCACCAATTGAGGCAGAGGAAAACCTAGGCATCAGAATTGGTGCTTATTCAAACTTTAGGGTTCTATAATCGTGCAACAAGCCAGATAATGAAGCATAGGGAAATTAAGGTTTTTAGCTTACAATCGTAGCTTGGTTCATAAGGTGTATAAGAAAAAAACTTGAATTATGGAAGTAATGAACAATGAAGTTTATGCAGGATAAAAGCAAGGTTATAGTGTCCTTTAGGCTCCATCCAAAGGTAGACATTTTCTGTCATCCTTAAATTTCTAGACTTTGGGGAATTCTTCTTGGTTTGGGTTTGCATTAGAGATCCATAGGCCGTTTTCCAATAAATTTGGGTCTCATAATTGTGAATATAATTTTAGAAGGTATGTGAGTTAGTCTTTAACAGCATCAAGCATTGTACTGCATTAATAATTAGAACTGTCAGGGATTTTAAGGTACAAATCAGACTTAAGAAATAGCTGGTTGTGTTTAAAATTCTGCAGAGCAAAGCAAAATATGTGTGTGTGTGTGAAGAGAGAGAGAGAGAGAGAGAGAGAGAGATTGCATATATGGAGCTCATGGCTTAGGTTTGTGGTAAATTCTGCAAAGCAAAGCAAAATGTGTGTGTGTGTGTGTGTGAAGAGAGAGAGAGAGAGAGATTGCATATATGGAACTCATGGCTTAGGTTTGTGGTCCTTCACTTTTGTCTCTATATTTATTCAAACATGTTCCTATGTTGTGGCCTGTTATGTCTCTTTCATTAGTGTATCTTTGGTTCCTATGAGAAAATGTTTGGTTGTGTTTGTTGTAATTGTGACAAAGTTCTATTTAATATTTGTTGGAATTTTCAGCAATCATCTATACAATCCGTTGTCATATGGCCGTATGGGGATCACATGGCATCAGTGCTTTACAGACCAGCCAAATGATGCAAGTCTACCATTGCACTGCAAAGCCCCACATGCCCGCCTGCAACACTTATAGACGTGGGGCTTTGCTGTGCTGCCATTGGATAAAGACTGATGTGCGTCTTCCTAACACCTTAAGGTTTTGGTAGCATTCATGGTCCTAACAATATTGGCTTGAATTTGGGTGATAGATTTATGAATATATGGCTAAATGAATAACGCTTTAATATTTTTTATTTATCTAATAGTATATTTTATATATGTTTATCAGAGTGGAGCTCTTTTTGTGTGTTTGTGTTTCTGTAAATTTGTTCTTTCTAATATTCTCTTTGCACTTTTTGATTCAGGAACAGCATTTATGAATATTCTACTTGTTACAAATTTGTATAGAGAGACTGTGTGAAGGTCTGAGAAGAGTGTGATTTCCATGTGCAGTGGTGCAGAAACCTTCTGAAATAGGTTTCATCATAGGCGTTGAATTTGAGAAACAAGACAGCAACATCATTTTAATTTTGCTTGAATTATTGGGCTTGGATGAATTAATTGGTTTCAAAAGTTGTGTGGAAGAAGAATGTCATGATATTGATGAGGCAAACTTGTGGTATGGGAGGAGAATTGGGTCAAAGATGATGGGGTTTGAAGAGAAGACTGCCCTCATGACTGCTACCATGGTTGGAAGCAAGGGTGTGTTGAGTTATATATTGGAAACCAGTTGTGTTGAGCTTGTGGTTTGGATGGGCTTCTGCACTTCATTTTGTTGCTGCTGTGAATTTTTCTACTTCAACTAAGGTTATTAAGCTCTTGCTCGATGCTGCTGCACTTCATTTGTCTTGTTGCATACTGTTGACTATGGTGGGCTAGCGGAATTAAACAAGCTAAATGACCTGAGAGGAAAATTAAGGATTAAAAATTTGGCACAGGTGAAAGATGCCACATCAGAATTCAAGGCTGCAAATTTGAAGGAGAAGCAATGTCTCAATGAGTTGATATTAAAGTGGAATCATGCCAATGATGATGAAAATTCCATGGATAGCCTCCAACCACACGAAAGTTTAAAATCTTTGCAAGTGGACGGGTACATGGGTGTGAGAGTTTCAAGTTGGCTTTCATTCTTAACAAATCTCGTTGGATTAAAAATAGTCAATTGTAAGAAGTGCCAATATTTGCCACCGTTGTATCAACTCCCAACTCTCCGAAAACTAAGTATTTGGTTTATGGATGGTCTGGAGTACATGACAGACGGGGATATGAATGATGAGATATCTGCTTCACTGGCATCACCATCAACATTTTTCCCATCTCTTGAGGAACTCTGTATCGAGAATTGCCCAAATCTAAAGGGATGGTGGAGGAGGGATAAGGGGAATGAGGCAACAACGACATCAACAATATCATCATCATCATCAACTAATCACTATCACCAACACATGCCGTACTTTCCGCGTCTTTCTTATCTTGTGTTGTTGGATTGCCCTATGATGACTTGCATGCCGTTATTTCCAAATCTTGAAAAAGGGCTTGATTTGAGTAATAGCAGTTTGAAGGCATTGGAAGAGACAATAGAGATGAATACGGGAGGAAGGGCTTCTTCATTTCCATCCTCTTCCACTTCCTCTTCCTCCTCCTTCTCCCATCTTCTCTCCAAATTAAAGTTTTTGCGTTTGAACTTCATACAGGAGTTGGAGTCTCTGGCAGAGGAGTGGTTTAAAAACCTAACTTCTCTTGAGACATTACTGATTTGGGAGTGTCGCAATCTGACGTCACTTCCCGAAGGGATGAGTCACCTCACCTCTTTACAGACCCTGGAAATTCGCTATTGTCCCCAATTAAAGCAAAGATGCGAGAAGGAAAATGGAGAGGATTGGGATAAGATTTCTCACATCCCAAATCTTAAGATATATTGAGAGAAGTTGAACTACTGCATACGCTTCCCTGGTATGTTCTTCACTCTTCTCTGATTTAAAAAAAAAAAAAAAAAAAAACTTCTTTTATAATTTCTGTGATTCCAGACGCAAGATTTTCGAAGCACAAGCAAAACCAAAATTAAAAAACTCTATAATTTCTTTTCCACACGCAAAATTTATATATATATAAAAAAAAACAGAATTACGTTTTCTTTTTCCCCAGTTTCTTCTTCTTCGCCTATATATGGCCTGGGTTTCTGAGTGTGTGATTGATGCTAAAATTGCAGAAAGAACAAGAGGATTTGAAATGGGAAGAATGGAGGGAAGAAGAAAGCGTAAGTATTATATAAACAAAACTCTACATTTTTTTTTTCTTTGAAATTGGGATTTGGTTAATTTGTTTTGATTTTAGTTGTTTTTATGTAAAAATATGAAATTTTATATAAATCTTTTCTGGGTTTCATTTAAAAATATACAATTTTTTTACTTGCTGGGTTCCATTTTATGGGCATGTCCTGCCCTGTGTGATCAGCTGTAGCATTATTGGGGTTACAACTATGGCTTTTGACTCCTTTGATGTGCTAGAACCACTGTTGATACCCCACTTTCAACCTTCTCTTGGTAAACAAAAGTTGGCATAAAAAAAATATTGAGCTATTGTGTCTATTGGCAAATCTAAAATTTTATAGTTTACAATAATAGCTTGGTTTATACGGGTATAAGAATATATTTTGAATTATTGAACTAACGAATTAAGGAGGGGCATACTATCTAAGGCAAGATTAATGTTACAGTGTCTTTTAGGTAGCATCCAAAGGTATTTCCTTTTCTAATGTCCCTATTGTTCTAAACTTGCTTATTTCTTCTTGCTTATGTGTTGCACTATAAATCCACAGACCATTTCCAATGATTTTGGGGTGTCATGAACTTGGTTGTACTGTTTGAAGAATAGGTTGCGAGTTGGTCATTTCGGGGCATCTTACTGCACTAATAATTGGGTTTAAGGATTTCCAGGTTGAGAGTAGTTAGGCTTAAAGAACAGCTGGATATGGTTATAAACTTTGCAAAACAAATGCAAAATGGATAGTAAAAAAGGAGAGAGAGAGAGAGAGAGATTGCATTACTAATTAGAAGTTATTTTCGGAATCTCTGTACTGCATTTGTTGTCATTTGATTGATTGATTTGTCATGAAGAGTATGATTCTTTTTTAAATATCAATTTTTGTCTGTTAAAACATATAAGAAACAAAAAAGAAGAAGAAGAAGATAATGAATGAATTAATGAATGGGGAAAAGAGCAATTGGATATGGGGCTTTCCATTTTATATATATATAAAACCGAAACCTCTAAAAATCTCATAATTTTTCACGGCAGTACAATATTTAAAAAAAAACATAAAAAAAACTTTTCTAAGACAAAAAAAAAAAAAAAAAATGATATGTCTACAACATTTTCACAACATTTTCACAACAAATCCTAAGTGGCAAGTTGTTATGGTTGTTATTGTTGGGGCAAAAAAGTAATCTTAGTGTTAGGTTCAAATTTGAATCAATAACAACTAAGCACTGTGATTTGTTGTAAAAATGTTGTGTACGTAGCATTTCAAAAAAAAAAAAAAACCAGCATTATCAAAAAGAAAAAAAAACACCCAAAAATTTCAGCTAAAAAAAAAAGCTAAAAGCCTAAAACCAAAAATTTCCTTCTCCCCAAAACCAAAACCCGATAAAATAAAAATAAAAAAACACTCTCCCTCTTAAACGCAAACACAGTAACACAGACTCATCAAACTCCCTCTCTTCTTCTTCACGCAGTCCCATCTCCATCTTCAAACACACAATTTCCTCCATGCCTCTCTCTACATACACGTTCCCCTGCCTCCAATCTTTTTCCCTTCCCTACCTTCAAACCCCTAAACTATAGTCCACGGGCGCCAGCCACCCACTCCTTTAGTGGCAGAAAGTTTTTGATTTTGAGACTTTACCATCAGACCAGATTCTCTCCGCAAACATTACTGGTAAGTTTTTTATTTTGTTCTATAATTTGGGTTGTTAAATATGATTTAGGGTTTCGTTTGGGAGTGTTTCTTTTGAATGATTAGCTTAGATTGATGGGTTTGGAGCCCGTAGTGGGTTTTATTAATTTCAATTATTGGTTGTGAGAAAATCCATATGGGATTTTAGAGTTGTTATTCTGTTTCATTGTTAATACTGATGACTATAGGTGTGTCTCTTTGTTAATAACTTTGTTAGGATTTTTTTAGAAAATAACTATAAAATCCAAACAATATGATTAGTTAGGAAACGTTTCAAACATATTTGGTTTTTAATAATTCGAGTTCAGAGGAGTCGATTTCTGTGTTATAAAATCAAGTATATTGTACTCGAGTTTCCTGTTTTGCCAGCGGTTGAGGTGGCCAGTGTGTGTCCACGTAGGCCAAAATCGAGTTCAACAGACTTGTTTTCTGGGCTTGTAAACCGAGTTCAATGAACTCGGTTTACAAGCCCAGAAAACGAGTCCGTTGAACTCGATTTCCTTTTGAGTCCACGTGCCCATCATCGCACGCACTCAAAAAATTCTTAAGACTCAAAAAAACACTCAGTTCAAAAAACACAGTCTCTCACTCTCATTCCCTCTCACTCTCAGTCTCTCTCTCACTCTCACTCTCATTCTCAGTCTCTCTCTCACTCTCACTCTCTTGCTCCGTCGCCATCGCCGCTCAGTCTCTCATTCCCTCTCAGTCCTCTCGCTCCGTCGCCGTCGCCGTCGCTGCCTCTCACTCCCGTCGCCTCCGTCTCCGCCTCGCTCAGTCTTTCTCCCTCAGTGGTTTTGGCTCCGACTACCTCACAAGTAAGGACTCTTTTTTTTCTGGGTTTATTGGTAATGGATGATTGGCATGCATTGATAGATTTTTTCTGAGTTTGCTGCAAATACCATATCTGATACTGTGAGGCATTTGTAACTTTGTATAACCAAATTTATGTGAGGAAATGATTTGTTCAATTTAAGGAAAATGTAGGATTTTGATTATGGTCATCTAGCTGGCCTCAATAGAGCTTTTTTTTGGGGAAGTTACATATAGTTTGTGAGTCATTTGTTTTTCCGTTGTCTAATTCCAAGTACAATTTGGTTTACTTCAGTGTGTGGTTTTAGAGTGGATTTTTTTGTTTGTTTGTTGTTGTTGTTTCTTGGGATAAGTTCAAATGGATTTTTTGCAACCCCAATCAGTGAGGCTAGAGCACTGGCTATTTGTTTTCTTTGAAAATAATGTTATTTTAAAATTCAGGATGTGAAAAAAAAAAACCAAACCATAGGGATTCTTTCTATGATGGGTGTCTTAATTTCTTCACAAATGAAGAAATTATATATATGATGGGTGTCTTAATTTTGATCCCTCGTGTAATTCTAGGAATTTACATAGAAAAACTTGTCTTGTGTGATAAAATTGAGCAATGTTATTGATACAACATTTTTGACAACAAATTTCACGCCTGTTGAGTTCGCATATTATTATTGAATCTCATAAGAGTTCCTCATTAAATACTATTTTATTATCCACTATTAACAACTTGCCACCTTAGATAGTTATATTTTTGTTCTGCTTATATTTTAAACAAAATAAACCAATAGAAATAAATTAAATTATACTAAATTACCACTTAAAAATAAACCAATTCGACACTATTAAATCCCAAAGAATTAGGATTATCCCAAGTCAACTCAAAGTTACATTTTCTTTTTTCTTGCCTTAAAAAAAAAGGTTACATTTTGTTTTACATCCAGCCCAAAGCTTATAATGAAGAAATGTAGAAGGCTTAATTAATTATGTCATATTGAGTTTTTGGCAGCATATTGAGTTTTTTATATGTATCTTTATTCCCTGTGGTTGATTGTCATACTTATCGTTTGTGTAAGAAATTAGGCTATACATTAAGATCCTTGCCAATTTATCTTCAACATGTGCTTATATTACTCTTGACTCCCTAAACTTTGTGCAGTGTGGCTGCTGTTCCTGCTCAGATCCCTAATGAGTTCGGTCCTGGTCCCATTGAGGATTCGGTGTTAAGGTTTCTAAAAGAACATCGATCGTGTGCTGTTTGGGAAGGCAAGGTAAAATTAAAACCGACCACCTGCTGAATATTCTCTTCTTATCCTTTTACATTATGTTGATTTTTTTTTCTTCCCATTTCTAAAATTATAAGTTTGTCAATGGTATTAGCTTTGAATGCATAGTCATGCCCATTAGTTGGGTTAAGTTAGATTGGCAGACTATTGGTTAGATTGGCAGATTGTTGGACACCCTTATATAAAGGTTACACCCTTATGGCATATTGCATCTCATCACCATGGTTCTATCATGTGCAGGATCCGGGGGCACTGACATGCCGTGGTCGTAATGACGAGTTCCGAAAACGACGCCTGATAGTGGTGGATGATTGCGTCCTCGACATTGTCAAGAGAGTTGGATTAGAGGGGCTATATAGGACCCTGTGTAGAGAGATTGATCATAATTTGATAACGGCCTTCGTTGAGCGATGGCGGCCTGAAACCCACACCTTCCACCTGCCACATGGTGAGACAACGATCACATTACAAGATGTGGAGGTTCTTTTGGGGATTCCAATCGATGGTGAGGCAATTGTTGGAAGAACTGACTTGAAATGGGCTGCTGAATGTCGGAGTATGCTTGGAATCAACCCTACTGGTGGGGTGCTTAAAGGACAAAGGATCCTAATTAAGAAGCTACTAGAAAAAATTGACCAAGGGTTGCCCGATGGTGCAGCAGAGGTGGTTGTGCATCAATATTCTTAATTTTTGCCGACAAGTCTGGCGATAGGGTGCATACGATGTGGTTGCCCACCATTTGCACCTTTTCCACTGTCCATTAAGTAAGTCTCTTCCTTGACCGATTCTCTCTATTGGAAATAGATCCATAATTTTAAACGACATAACACATTGTTAGACATAAAGAATAAATTTTTAACCTTGATATTCCTGAAATTTTGAAAATTAATAGGATTTTTATTTATTTTTATATATCGTTTTACAACCACTGAGGTCATATGTTGTGATTGATGTATATTACAAGTATTATTAATTTCTAGCTCCACCACTAATCATATGTTTAGATAATCATTTATTGGTATAAACTTAGTCGTATGTAATGTTAAATTTACGATTGCCCATCATTTATTGTTGTTGATTACTTCAAATTCTTAATTCCAAGTATTGACTCCCTCTAGGACTGTGTGGGTCGTGAGCACGAAAAATAGCCCCCAAGAAATCTGTCTAGTCCGATATCGTCAGCTGTTAGATTCTATGCATCCTAAGCAGGTACCCAAATTGTGTTTCTTCTATTGTTTGACTATTGTATTTATAACTGTAAAATAGCTCATAGTTGAAAATAATGGAACATTGCATAATGTGCTGCCCTTTTATTTGGCTACTTCAGGTGGTGTGGCAACCATATGAAGTTGAATTAGCCCACCTGCCTGCGTTCTATGTCGCAGGAAGGGATGTATGGACAGCGAGGGTGCCGCTTGTATGTTTCTGGCTAGTAGAGAAACATACACCGGACCGTGTTGTTCGTCAGTTTGGGATGGTACAAGAAATCCCCCCATATGTTGATACTGACGACGCCCTTCATGACATAGACCTGAGGGGGAAGATTGAGGTGAATTGGAGGGAAAAACATTATGGCCATATCCAAGTGTGGAATACAAGAGCACGATCTCTATGTCATGGAGTACGACTAGAGGGTGATATGTTGCCTGCTCATCCATACTTCGAGTGGTACGGTAGGGTGACTTGGAGGTTCGTCGACCACACTACTGCGTCACTTCTTATTATGGTAATTGCTTCGACCTTTCTTTTCAAATTTTGTTGCGTATCACCATTTTTGCATGGAGCATATACTAATTGTATTTATTTACTTGCAGGTTGCCAGTCACAAGCAGTTGTTGATGCGTCATGCAGTAGGTAGTCCTGAGTACAAGCAGATTACAGATGTACTTAAGGCAGTGGAACGCCTTCGCCGTATAACTGCCCAACTTCCCTTGGAATACACCAATGGGGCAAATCCAGAAGCGCCAGAAGATACTGGACGACCAAGCACGAGCTCAACTCGTGCCAGCCATAGCCATGGTTAGCGTGCTACACCCCATCAGGTTGTTAATAGGCTGGGTCCCCCTCCACCCCCACATGCATCTCCTGCGCTAGAGTTCCCTCCACCCCCACATGCATCTCTAGCCCTAGAGTTCCCTCCGCTTCCACATGCATCTTCTTCCCCAGAGATCCCTCCACGTACTGCTCATACAGTTCCTGACCTAGAGACCTCTCTACCCACTGCTCATGCATCTTCTCACCCCGAGATCCCTTCACACACCCCACGTACATTTTTTGACCCCGCTCATCTTTCATTTACCCCACAATCCTTTGATCTCGGCTATGATTTCAGTCAAACCCCTCCTGTCATGCACACTCAATCCCCCTCGTATAGCATTGGTCATATAGACCATGTACCACCCCATAGTCAGTCCATGTCATTCATGCCTACTCCTAGACTGCATATACATCCTATGACTACAAGCCTCACTCACATTTCATCTACTACACCATCCTTCCCCGCAGTTGTAGGATCTTCAGTTGTTGGAAGTCAAGCAAAACAGCGAGATGTGCATGTTGAGAATGAGCAGGTATTTAGGTTACATTCACCCCCCACAAGGTCGACCTAAACGCACAACAAAAGCACCTCCTTGTGGGACAGGTGGTCACAAAGCAGGACACAAGGCTGGCCCCACGGTATGACAAGTCATTTAATGCATGGAGCATATAGTATACTCTCTGTTATGGTTGGTATTAGAATTCATGTAATCCATTGTTTGGTTGTAACTCCATCTTTGCAGCAACGCGAGGAGCCTCACCAAGGAGATGCAGTACCCCCTCCCCCACATACCAGACACTATACGAGACAGCATAAGCGTAAAATGCATTAGGATCAGCACCCCATCTGAATGTGTATGTGAATTTTGTTATTGGGTTTTCAATTTGTTTATTTTAGGCTAAATGTAATATATTGTTATCTCTGAAATTTGGTGTAAGCTAGATTTCTTTCGCCACTTAATTTGGAAGTATAACATTTTCTCTCCTTCCTATGGGATTTCATTCAGAATCAAAATCATGTAATCTACATGGAAAGTAGTTGTGATACATTTACTTTTAGCTTCAAATTTAGTCCTGCTAAGCCTTTGAGATTTCTAGAAGTGATCATCTAGATTTTGATGTGTCATCATTCTGTCTAGTACTAAACAGGTGAATCTGCACAGGAAGAAAAGGGGGATGCATTCAGGGAGTGGACATCTAGGAGACCATATAAAGAAAGGAAAAAAGCAACTAAAGCAAGGAAAACTGTTGCTTCACAGTTAGTCCTGGGGTCTCAACATCCATAACTTATATTTTATGAGCAGCATTCTGGTGTAGTTGGACTTACTATAAGTGAATTATATCAAAGTGGTTGTGACAGTGAGGTTTCAAGCCAAGGCTACGACAAGGTAAATTGCAAACTAAAATCAGTCGGATTTTCTGAGCTATGAATCTTTATGCCTTGTAAATGCTTATGACTGGTTGGAGTTATATTCAGGTCCTTGTGGATGCAGACTGCACACATGATGGGTCAATTAAGCATATCCAAATATTTGAACATTGGGGCTGGACAACTCATAGGCGTCGTGTATTGGATGCAGAGAGAACTGATAGTTTAACTACTCTTCAGGTATCTCATTCATTATTTCAATATGTATATGCTGAAAATGCTATGTTTTGGAATATAAGATACAATAGACATTATGTGTTGAAATAATGAATTATTAATGGAATAATTCATTAATAATGATATTGAACTTTAGAGTTCAGTCATGGTGTGGAGGAAAACTCATGGTGTGGATAATAATGATATTGAACTTCAGAGTTCAGTCATTTTCAGTTAAAGATTTGGGTGGAAGCGGTTTTGTCCACTTTTGTCCAAGGGGAGATTGGTTCAATTATAGTGTCTTATTCTATCAAACCAATGTTTTAATTAAATTTTCAGTTGCAATGAGAAGATCCTTATTCTAATTTTCTTTTTTTTTTGTTCTTATTCTTCTTTATCATGTGCTGACTCTCCTCCTTTTTCTGTTTATAAATCTTTTAGAGTTGCAGGAAATTAATGCTGCCAAAGATTGGCCTTGCAAGAGTGCGCAGATACCAAATACCTTGCGCTTTGATCCTCTAACATCACAAACTAGTGGCCTTTTTGTAGCAAAATTCCCTCAGTTGGCCATTTAGTAACGGTTAGTTCCCCAATAACTCTAGTTGTCATGAATCATTTCCTAAAAGTTTAAGCTTTTGGGAGAATCGGTACTTTATCAATTTTTTTGGGCTTTTTTAAATGTTTTTTACCATCCTTTGTTTCTTAATATGAATCATTTCTTTGAATGCTCTTGTATATCTCCGAGACTGTTAAATGGTCTACAATGTAGCTTAATATATATATATATATATATATATTACCATCCTTTTTTTCTTTGATGTTGGATTTCTCATATAATCATTTGTTAGGTTTCTAAATGCTACATCAAATTGTAATTTTTCCATTCCTTTCTATTTGCCTCTTTTGTTGCTTTCCTCTTCCTTAATTGTTTTTCTAAGGTAAAAAAATTCATCATTGTACATAACTTTATTGGAAAATTATTGTACCCGAAGCTCATAGGAGATATTCTTACTGAGGAGCAATCTCCGCTTGAATTGTGGTAAATATATCAAATTGTTTATTTTTAGCTAGACAGGATGGCCACAGCTCAGTGCTCTCATTGGTGCTGATCAGCCTCATATGTGCCTAATCTAAGTAGTGATAACTTTGACTGATATTACATGTTTATGTTACTGTCAGTCCATGGATATTGATGGTTTCTTTTTTAAGCACATTTTGTGGACTTTAGAGATCATGTGCAGCGGATACCTTGTATTACTTAACTGTTGATTATATTATTACACATCAGCTGAGTTACTTTGCTTAATTACTTTACTCACAGGCCTTTAAAGCACTTCTAACATCGGCAACTTCAGATGAGCAACTTACGGCTCTTGGTGAACTATTGTATCAGGTATATACAAATTTCTACTTTTATTAATGGATCTGAGGAATTTTATGTGAAATAAACAAAAAAGTAACTCATTAACTGCTTAGGTAAATTTGAATCCTAGAATTGATTGTTTGGAGAGTAGTGAGTACGCTTTCAATAATTCATGAACAAAAGTACCTAGTATAGGTAAACTGTTCTTTCAGACTTCAGAGGTCCAACTTTGTAATCCTTAAAAAAATTAAACTTTATACACATAAAAATAATCACGAAATTTTTATCGTACAAAATAGGTTGACTACTAGAAGTGATGGCAATTTAAATTATTGAAATAGGCCAATGAGCTCTAGCTCAATTGGCACCCCCTTACAAGTGCTAGGTGGAGGGTCGGTTCATGGAGTTAATACCCATTGAGTGAGTGCGTAGCTTACCAATCAAAATAATAATAATAATAATGCTGGAGATAGGTCCAAGGACTGATGATTTGAGCATGTGGTAGTCTCGGTTATGCAGCTGAAATTGCCATTTATAAAAACATTGTTTGAATGATGCAATATTTTGGCTCCATTGTAGATTTCATTAGTTCTCTTTCTTTTGGATTACAACTCTCACTCTTTGTAATTACTTGGAAGTATGTTATGTGTGCACAGCTCTTTAATATTACTTGTAAAAAAATGGTACAACAACAAATTATTTAAGTTGTAGCCTTCATACGTAGAATCTTTGACACCTTGTTTGTAAGAGGTTTTTTCTATTATCAGTAAAATTCCTAATCATTTTTCAATCATATATAGAATCTATGTTTGATATATGACAATCAATACAAGGTTTGGGGGAGCAGCATATGTTCACTGATTCCAAAGGCCTTGTTGTAAATGGAAATGCCACTTGGGTTGAGTTGTCAATATTGGAGAGACTAATTCCCCAAATACTCTAGTTGTCATGAATCAATTAATTGATCTCTTTTGACTTGGTTGTCAAGAATTTTTCTTCATTTTTTTTGATAACCGAGACCTTCCCAACACGCTCCCTTCAGAGTTATGGTGGCCAGAGCAAACTCGGGATTTAAGCTTGCACATCAGGTAACTGCAACTCAAATGCAACAGCTTAGGATCCAACCTGTATGGGTTTACAGCTTAGGCTTTCACCTTTACCACTGAAGCATAATGGGAGTTGGTAAGAATTTTTCTTCATTTTATCTTCAACATTTCTGGAAGTGTATATAATTTGTTATCTTGAGAAAAAACATGTACAAAATTAAGGTTCGGCATCATGGTTACCAGGGACCTTATATTGACTTGGAGAATGCATATGGTGCTAAAGAATGCCCACTATGAAGTTATACTTTTATATAATGTTGTTTCTGCAACTGTTTTTAATATTTTAAATTATACTTTTTCAAATTAGAAGGCCCACTATGAAGTTATAATGAATGACAATGTCCTTTCTCTTATCAAAGAGGCAGAGGCACATTACCAGGAGCTTGAGAAAGACCGTCTGGTACGTTTGATGCCATCCCAAAGTGGAAGGGCATCAAACGTACCGGACGGTCTTCCTGAAGCTCCTGGCAATGTGTCTCTGCCTCTTTGATAAGAGAAAGGACCTTGTTATTCATTATAACTTCATAGTGGCCCTTCTTCTGTCAATAAAAGTATAATTTAAAATATTAACAGCCTCAGATATTCAGCAGATTCCTGCTTTTGTTTCAGAACTTAAGAGCCTCAGACGGGAATATCAGCACTGTAGGTATGTAATGCTCTTCTTTACGGCTGTCTCATAGGAACCCAAATGCTACAGTTTACACATTGTGGTGATTTTATTTACTATAGTAGCTCGGGCTTTCAAAAGTGTGTGTTCCCAGTGTTGGCTTTCAATGGGTATACTTTCAAAAGTGTGTAAATACTTTTTTGTTAGTCTTCGCTACATTATTCTGAATGCACCATGTTTTGTGTAGATTATTTTGGTTACTCATCCTAGGACAGGTGATTTGCGGGAATCCCTGAAGTACATTTACAACTTGTATGTTGATTATGTTGCCAAAAACCCACTGTATACTCTAGGAACTCCAATCATATTGAACAATTGATATTGTTGAACAAGTAAAAATTTTACCCAATTAAGATTTTGGTTTCTTTTTTTCCATCAATGGCCACAACAATTGGTGAATTTCCTTTTTGAAGATATTTATCTGTTTTGGCTGTCACATGAAGTTGGTGCATCCTATCATTTGGTTTTTTTATTAATAGTGACTCACTGAGGAGGCAAAGTTAAACAATTTAGGAAGTTGTGAAATACAATAAATAATGATAATTTCTATTTTTCTTTTGGTCAGAGATAATTTGTGTACAGGTTAAAGAACGATAAAACTGAAATCTTTTGCAAACTCCCAGTGTTCATGGTTTATGCCCCCTTTTGATATTAGTGTATTTATTCCTTATATAGAAAAAGGGATTTTGAAATCAAACTATCCCACTAAAAAAATACTACAATGATATTCATGAGCATAAGTATTTTATGCTCATGAATAACATATTTATACAAGGGAGCATTTACACTGATTTTCTTTATTTTTGTTTTCCAATTTACAAATTTGATTGTTACTTGCATCTTTTTTTTTGTTGTTGTTTAGTAACTGATATTATTTTTTCATTCCTAATCAGAGTCAACTCAGATGAAGCTGTGAGCTCAACTAACAAAGTGAAAGCTTTTATTTCGAAAGCTTTTTATGGCGTATTGAACAGGTTTGGGTTCTTGGTTTTATCTCTCTATAATTTCATTTTTTTTTTTTTAAGATGATTGAATCATTTTTTGTTTAATAATTGCTTTTTAACCTTTTGTTTTCTACGAGTTTCAGCTTGAAAGCGGCTGCAATTAAACTTTAAAGTGGTGGAACTAATTTTTGAAGCACTTGTTTATCTACTGAACAGGTTTGGGTTCCCCTTTTTTTTTTTTTTTTCAAATTTGATTGTTATTTGCCTTTTTTGTTTTTTGAAGCACTTGTTATTTTTAGAATCTTTATTTTCTTTATTTAACCTTGGTACTCTAATTTAGGTTCACTATAAAATAAGTGCTTAGTAGAATATGTAACCGTAAAGTTTGATCGCAAACGTGAACCGTTAAGCTGAACAATGTTAGCTCTCTCTATCACGCTTTCGTTTATCATTCAATCATCACACACAACAACTTTAACGGTTTACAAGTAAATATGGTCATTATACTCTTTTTTTACGTGAATAATGAAATGCTGAGTCATTCATATTTAAGAGACTAAAGTTGAATCGAGCTCATATTTTTTAAGGGGAAAAAAAAAATGCAAGTAAGAAATGGACGGAAAATAATAATGAATAGAAGATAAATTAATGGACTAAATTATTAATATATATTTTAAAAATTGAAAGGTCCAAAATCAAACGTTTTAAAATTGAGAGACCAAAAATTGCAATTTATTCGATATGAAATTCTTGTGAATGATGAGATTGATTGATTTTTTTTTTTTTAAAGTTAGTGTTTTATGTAACAAGGTTCAAATATCCTGGAGCAGGAAATGATACATATAGGATATAGTGGATCCCAATTAGTTGCAAAGGATAATTCATAAGTTAGAATTAAGGCTTACTTGACTTGGTTGAGTGTGTGTGTCCACGACTCTCATTGGACGAATTGAATTAAGATTGATGTTTTCAAGGTTTGCAGATTGACCCGGCAAAATATAAGAGCATCTCATCTGGATTTGGAGTGTTGTTCAGGGATCAGGGAGTTAAAGGTTTCTTTAAGGGTTGGGTGCCCACTATGCTTGGTTACAGTATGCAGGGTGCCTGCAAATTTGGATTTTCAACCTTGGCCTATGGTTGGATTCATGAGCATAAATATGTATAAATATGTTATTCATGAGCATAAAATACTTTAATATGTTTTTGTAATATCATGGCATTATTACTTTCAGCTGATAGATGGGTAGATAATAGTACATTATTTAAAAGCCATAAAAACATTTGACTGTTTAATATCAAGGCTACTCCCTTGTGCCAATGAGCTCTTGCTCAATTTTTCTTATGTGCACATAGTTATTTTAATTTCAACGTTTTGACATTTGTACTCCCATTATAGTGTAACCTCAATTTCTGTAGTGTTCCTATATCATTTTTGAAATTTATAAATACATGACGGTTTATTTAATTTTTTTCCTAATGATGAATCATTTAGAGTCTTTTTCTCATGTAGAGTCTTTAATTCAGGTTTGGAATTGGTTCCAAAATAGGCGATATGCTATAAGGGCAAAACTAAGTAAAGCTCCTGGGAACCCAGTTTTAGCAAAAATGGTTATTAGTGGAGTGGTGTACTCTGTAGGGGATTGGATTGCTCAGGTTAGTCCAAGTTGTGAAATAAGCCCTATATCTTGTTTTTGCTATCACATATTGGCCTTTACATAATATGTTCAAGTTTTTTCTTTTTTAATTTATGTCCTTGAATTCTGTAGTGCTTTGAAGGAAAACCTCTCTTTGAGTTCGATAGAATACGGATGTTCAGATCAGGCCTCGTTGACTTTACTTTACATGGTTCCCTTTCTCATTATTATTACTAGTTCTGCGAGGTGCACATTATGTTTTTTTTTTTTTTTTTTTTTTCTTGTACTTGGATTTCATATTTCAGTTGCTTGGTTTACCATAACAGCTTCCTCTCTTTTTCCAGGAACTTTTTCCTTTCCAGGACTGGTGGGTGGTTCCTGTCAAAGTAATCTTTGACCAAACTGTATGGGCGGCAATTTGGAACAGCATTTATTTTACTGTCTTGGGATTTTTGCGACTTGAATCCCCAGTTAGTATTTTTAATGAATTGAAGGCAACGTTCTGGCCCATGCTGTCTTGGGAGTTTGAACCCGTGACCTGTCGCATTGGGTGGAAGACATTTGCCATTACAATAAGGCCCGATCTCTAGCACTCCTAAAGGTCAAGTTCCTAATAAAGTTCCTGGAATTTCAAGCATAGCCTCTTTTCTGCCTTCTAATCACAGCCCAACAAAAAACCAATAACTTAGAATGCATAATAAGGCTTTTATAAATGGAATTCATAAAATTTCCGATATTCATAACCTTAGCTTACTGCATAACTAATCTGGAAAAATAATATTCGCATATGCCCCATTTCTAACAAACACCCCCCCACCCCGCTGGGTTCTACATTGTGCAATTCTTACCATAATTTTGATGAGTGTTCTTTTGTTTCCACTAGAATTATTTAATGTACATGTCATACTTATCCTACTAGAAAGTAACTTTCTTTTGGTTCTTCAATGTTTTCAGCCGCTCTTGTTGTTGCTTGTTCATTTTCTCATGAAGTTCATGCATACTAGCTGTTGGCTCAGTTAATTTCTACTTTTATTTAGATATATTCTTCATACGCCATATGTTGTCTGGTTTTACCACAGACAGCTAAGGGTGCGAAGATATATAGTGCTGCTGTAGCTGCCATAGCTAATGGTCATCCTCTAAAAGAGGGGGAAGAAAAGGTTAAGATGCACACTCATTCCTACTGTTGTCTGGATTATGCTCAGGTCTCTCTCTCTCTCTCTCTCTCTCTCTCTCTCTCACTCTATCTCTCCATGCATATATATATATTTTTAATTTTTAATAAGTTCATACCTTCATTTTTTAGTGATTTAATTAGATAGAGAAGGCAAAATGATCCTTTACTTTTTATGGGTTTTTTTTTGGTTCAATCTTGATTATCCATTTCTCCAATTAATCAGATGTTGACCATATTTTGGCTACTGCTAAAAGGCGTAAATGAAAAATGGTGTTGGTGTGTTGCAGATCTATGATGTCGTCAGGTACAGATTGCACCATATGAAGAAAAAACTGAAAGATGAATTGGACAACAAGAATACAGTTCAGGAGTATATATGCCCCAACTGTGGGAAAAGGTCTCATTAACTGCTGATTTTTCTTCTTAATTTACTTATCAAAAAAAAGAATGTGTAAGTCACACACACACACACATGCTTGCATGCACAAGTCTGGATGAATTTTATATTTCTAAAAAATTGAGTTTCAAATGTTTAGGTACACTGCATCATTACAGTTGATTTCTATGGAGGATGAATTTTTTCATTGTGAAAGTTGTAATGGAGAACTTGTGGCTGAGAGTGACAAGTTAGCTGCTCAAGAAGGAGGAGATGGAGATGACAATGCAAGAAGGCGAAGGCGTGAAAAGTTAAAGGACATGCTTCAAAACTTTTAGTATTTCAACCAATATTACTTAACATTGTTAGTATTTAATTTGTATTTCAATCAATATTACATAACAAAACAATGTTGTGCTCAGCTAAAGAGTTTTTTAACTCAATTAGCACATCTTGGTTTTTTTTTTTTTTTTTTAATGAAAATGTATAGAGTTCTAATCCATCCCCCAATTATCAAATTATCAACAAAAAAAAAAATGTTGTGCTCAATATCAAGCTCCTAAGGTGGACTGCAAATTTCATGCTTGGAACAAATTGACTTGATTTCCTAGGAAGGATGTGCAATTACAAGGCTGTTTGATAGCATTCTATCAAGACGACAAATATGAAGTGTAATAGCTTACTAGTAACAAACTACCAATGTTTAGCAAAAAAAAAAAAAAAAAAAAACTACCAATGCTTCTACCCTTTAGAGAGAGAAGCTAAAAGCAACAGCATCCAATGGCATTTTCCTATAAGAATTTAAGCTAACGTTATTTTAAATTTCAGCATTTATAGAAATTGTCAGTACTTTTTTTTGTTTTGGGATCCATCTCCAGGACAAGTTGACAAAGCCTAAAAAATGCACCAGTATAAAACACTTGAGTGTGATAATTAACTTATTTATTTTTAATTAAGGTTGAAGTGAATGAGAACCCCTTTTTTTTTAAGAGAGTGGGGTTGGAAGTTTGATTTATGTTCAATTACACAATTATGATAAACAAATTGAAGGGGAAAAATTGGGTCAGGTTTGCCCTCTTGAAACAATTTAAGTTAATTTCTTAAGAACATTTCCTTTAATCTCTTGAGAAATTTTAACATTTCCTTTCTTTTCATACGTTGATTGTTGGAGCCCTAGCAATTGCACAATAGCAACATATATACTGTGTAATTTCAAGTAATGGCTAACAAAAAACCAGCTAATAAGAACCAATGGATGGAAGCAATCAACTTGAAATATAATCAAAAACACTTAAAGAAATGCCTATTACAGATCTTTTTGTTTAGATTGGAACTATTTTGCTTTCTGCACGAGGTAACTTGAAATTGAACTTCAAATCACTAGTCTAAAAACAAGCTTTTCCATATATATTTTTCTGCATATGTATATGAGCAATTTTCTTATTTCACAGATGGTATAAAAATTAAATGAGCCATCCAAACTAGCTTCAAGAACATCGCAATCAGACTTCCCTTTCCAATTTGCGGCTTCCCATCTAAGCTCTGAATCCCATCACCAACTCTTTTATTGATAAAACAGAGTCAAAGAAGTCTTTACCAAATCCTTCTTTTAGGCCACATTCATAGAATAGGTAATTTACTATTTTCCATAAAACATATCCATTTTTGCCTCATTTTAGGGATCTCTCTAGTAGACCATTTGTTAGTATTCAATACAAATTCTTATAATAAATAACAAGTGTAGAAGACATGTAACTCAAAAAAGTAACACTATTCTGACCTCTTGACTTGCTGATTGCATTCTTATTCTACACTATGACAAGCAAGGGTTGCAAGATGAGATTTTCTTATAATGAGGATAACTGAATGATGCTATATCATGTTTTAGAGGGGGGGAAAGAATGGGAATAATTAACAACTAATTGAAAGACAAAATTAAACATTCATAATATCATAATCTAAAAACAGGTACATTAAATATAGAATACTTTGATTACAAGTTCATTCAGTGATAAACAAAGTTACCATTGTGCCGATTCAACCTAGTAGTAAGTTCAAATACACAATAAAGAGAACCCCAATTTACATCTACAATACCATTCCAAAATCGAGTTTCTGCATGCTTGACAAAAATTCAAATATTGTCGTTAAATACCAAAAGCCAAAACATACGCACTAATCTACGCAACTTGGCTAATTGATACAATCATGGCATTTTATATAACAGCATCACTTACCTAGTTTGGATCATTACTGCTTGTCGAAGCCCTACGGGAAAGCGGACATCTTCTACAGTTATGCCCATGTTGATGACACAGTTCACAGCTCTGCTTTTGTTGAATCTCCCTCAAGTCAGAATCTGGCCTCCGACTTCCTGGTTCTCGCCAGACCCCATCCATCTCATTCCGTATCCTAGACGCCACAGGTCTACCTTTGCCCCGCAACAGGTTTAGGTCAGGCACCCACTTTGGACTGTCCACATCCTTCCACTATGACTCTGACTTTGACACCACAAATGCATGTGAGTAGGTGTGAATGGCGTTCACCAAACTATAACATGGGTCAATATATGTAGTTGCATCTTTCCCCAAGTGCTGAAGAGCTTTAATTGCATGTGAACAAGGGATCTTTCTCATTTGCCACTTTCCACAACGACATGTTCTGGCCATTATGTTTACTTCATAACTATGGTGTCCCCCTCCAGAGCTATGGATGTTGTATGCAATAATTACTTGATATATACCATTTAGATTATTAAACGGATTTATTTGGTGTGAAATTGATTTTTGTAGGTTTTGTCCATAGATTTTTAAGGCATATTTACTCCATACCTTGTCCTTTGAGAGATCAGGAGTAATTTCTTTGTGTTGATCATGGAAATACGCAACAAGTTTGCTCCAAGTGAATTCAACCATTGCAGCAATGGGTAGGCCACGGGCACCTTTGAGTACTCCATTGAAGCACTCTGAGACATTGGTTGTCATAGCCCCATAACGGTATCCACCATCATGTAGCTGGGTCCACATGTCTAGATCCTCTTTTATTAGATATGTGTATGGCATGATGGATGAGTCAGGTTCACTTTCCTGCCGCTCGGTTCTTCGTTTCTTCCTAAGGGCCTCGATCTCGGCTTCCTTGATAGGTTGCATGTACAACTCAAATTTAGCTTCCTGAGTAGCATACCCCGCTTTCAAGGCCAATGATTTAAAGTGGCGTCTTGAAAATGCATGTTGAAGTTGTTAGCAACATGTCGAAGGCAATATCTGTGAACTACTCGTAGTCGTCCATCATCATCTCTAGGCCAGTTTGCAATTGCGTTTTGAATACCCTTATGTCGGTCAGAAATTATGCAGATGTCCTTATCTGCTACCACATCCCCCAGTGAATTCCTGAGGCGTTCTAAAAACTACCCCCAACTAGGCCCTGACTCTTTGTCCACAACGGCAAAGGCGAGAGGCAAAACCTTGTTGTTGGCATCGGTGGCCATTGCAATCAACAACACCCCTCGATATTTACCATACAAATGGGTCCTATCAATACTGATCACTGGCTTACAATGTCTGAATCCTTCAATGCATGGAGCGAAAGCCCAAAATACATAGCGCAATATTGTATCACCGAACTCGTCCCTGGGTATGGTGTGACACCAGAACCGGGTGCCAGGTTCTTGATCCCAGTATGCCAACAATAACTTTCTCAACCTTTGGTAAGACTCTTCCCAATCCCTGAATATCTTTGCAATAGCTCGTTGTTTCGCTTCCCATATCTTATAGTAAGAAAGCTTATGCCCATAATACTTCCCTTTAATGAAATCTCTGAAGTGATAAATTGTTGCCGTGTGTTTTTCTTGCAACAATGGAACAAATTTTGCTGCAAGAAAATTACAATCCATCATTCTACCATCAAGGGCCGTGGCAAGGGGCATACAACTGTGAGGACCCCTATAAGATGTGACCATCCATAGTCCGAGTTCAGGCTTCGCGACTGCCCCAACGTACCACATGCATGATTCATCGCCGTATTTCACAGACAGTCTACTTTTGGTCGACCTACTAGTCATAATGTTTCTGTTATGTTTTGCAGCGTAAATTGTTAATGCACGTTTCACCACCTCTTTATTCGCAAAAATCAACCCTTTCACAAAATTCATGTCCGCATTCCAAGCAGAACCAAATGCTTGCTGAACAACTTCAGGATCAACCATATTTTTCCAAGTATTTTCATAAAATGATGAGGTAGGAGGTTCATAAATGGGGGTCGTATTTGTAACATGCTGAACTCTAACATTAGTGTCTGCATCATCTTCATCACATTCAGCCATATCATCAACATGAGGAATGGGAGTAATTTCATGGTCATCAACACCTCTGTCAAAGTCGCCATCGTCAATCCTCTCTTCATACTCATCTCTATCGTCAAGATCTTCCCCAAAACAGTCTTCATCATTATTGTCAACTACTGGAACTGTAGAGGATTCACCTCGATGTGTACAAAATTGATCTTCATATCTATTTCCAGGTTCGCTCTCAATTGTTGCTGGTGTCTCTTGAAAAGGGGGTGTATAGCCTCCCAATGTGGTGCATCGATCATCTAGGACTGCAAACTGTAGAGATGTAGTTGTTTGTACAATTTCTTCCTCTACGCCGACTTCCGCGCGGCTCCAAAGTGACATACAACTCAAAATCTGCTGCTTGTTCCCATTTCTCCATCTTACTAAACATGAATTTCACATGTTTGTCCTCTGTTACCGCCATATATCTATAATTAATACATTGATTGAGGACTTCATATGGAGAACGGAAAGTAATATGTATGTCATGCAAAGCAGGGTTCACTTGCAACTCTTCCATAATTTTTACTTTCAGCTCATTTAGGGTCTTTAGCTTACGGCGTATCATCAAATAGCAGCACTGGATACCCGGACCTTGAAATGAGAATCCATCATAAGGGTTGGCATTGCTAAGGGGTCCACCGTAGTATATATTTATATGGATCATTGTCAACCTATAAATCATCAAGTGCAATTGTGTTAGTGACAAATTTATAACGCTCAATCAACATCAATCACAAAACTTTGCGTATGAAATGGCAACAATACTAACCTCAACCAAATTTGCATATACTCACCTTTAGTAATCTTACAAAAATAGTCATTACCAATTTCATATTCTTTAAAAATTCCAAATCATTCTAGGGGCATGACTTTCAAAACCCATTCAAATAAGTTATGATGAACAAAAATATTATATACCAACCAGTTATCCATTGAAATATCTGTTACAAATCTTAAACAAATATATCTTGAAATAATTTATGGTAAAAAGACTACTATCTTAGGTATCAAACTCATAATCCATTTCATATCCATGATAAAGACCTAAAAGTACTAAATATTCCTAACAATTGATCACAATATTTAGTACTAAATATTCCCAATAATTAATCACAATATTAATTTTTAAAAAAAACTTAGCATATTATCACAATATTTACACTAACAAACAAAACAAATATTCTCATATGTTGTAATAACATAATAATCACAATATTTGGTACTAAATATTCCCAATAATCACAATATTAATTTTTTTTTTTAAAAAACTTAGCAAATAATTTAATCACAATATTTACACTAACAAAAAAAAATTTCCCAATATGTTGTAATTTAATCACAATTATTTACTAAATATTCCCAATAATTAATCATAATATTACTAGTCATTATAGATATTTTTTCTTAAGTAGATTCATGATCTTATATAAATGTGTTCTAATATTAATTTCAAAAAAAAAAAAAAAAAAAACTAGCAAATAATCACAATATACTAACAAATAAATTA
>JARYZH020000907.1:0-53526 GCA_030021035.2 Notholithocarpus densiflorus
ATCATCCTCTTCCTTATCTGAAACCTAGGATACAAGCTCGTTGGCCAATGCCCCGATTCGCTGCTCAATTCTTTGGCCTAAATCAAACCACAGCAGCTTGCCGACATCAACGACGAAAGTGAAGGCATGAAAGCCCCTGGAATTGTACCACTCCACGTATTTCTTGAGGTGCTTGGTCTTGGAACCGAGCTAACCCAACAACACCAATGTCACTACTTGCTCTTTGTCGTTAAAGTATGTTTTGACAATTGAAAAAAGTTAGGTTCTATTTTGTGTTCTTCAAGTGTGGGGATGGAGTGATGGACGACGTGAGTGGGGGTTAATTTATGGGTTTTTTTTAATGTTAAATTAACATTTTTTAATTTAAGAAATATATAATTAAAAAAAATTAAATATGGTTAATGGCAAACATGGATGGATGTTAATGGAAGACTGAATTGAGGAGAATTAAAACTTAGAGGACTGAAATGACAGAATTTAAACTTACATGATTGAAATGAAAAGTGGTGAAACTTAGAGGGTGAATTTTGTATTTTAGCCTAAAAAAAAGTTAAATTATATGTCAAACTTGGTTCATTTTTTTTCAAACATACATAAGCTTCTTTATGAGGTACTTAATTAAATTTTTTTTAATGTATAATAAACACTAAAATTATTTTTTAAAAAATAGTAAACACCACCACTAAACGTTTTTATCCTTTAACAAATCTATAATAATAATCAATAACTAAATTATAGTTAAAGTTATGTTAATTAAATGAATTAAATAAAGTGATTTTCATATAATTATTTTATATAAACTAGATGATGTCTTGTATGATGCACATATGTTTTTGGTTTTGTTTTCAGAATTTTAATAAGAAGTTATTTTTATGGTTCATGTAAAATACCTATTATTTGTTATAATATTCAAAATTAAATTTTATTATATTACATATCATCGATTATATTTGATAAGTATTGTAGGGACTAAGGCCCAGAATAATGTGTTGGGCCTTGGGCTTGTCCGAGAACACCAACAGTCCGAGGAGGATGAAACGACTATCAAATGATTCCCAGTAAAGATCTGATAAGCGGAGGATGAAGGGGAGTAATTCTGAGGAGGAATTACTCCTCGGATACAGCGAATATAGTCCAAGTATATACTCTAGCAATTAAAACGTGCCCCATGAACATGTGGGGGGAAAAGAGACTCAAAATATCTAAGGAAAAGCTGTTACCACCACATTAAATGCACTGCAGCTACTTTCCTGGCCGCATTAATGTGGAGGGGACCTGTGAACAGTGCTGCCTTGGCTACCACAACTCACAGAAGGGTGAAAGGGGTGTTCGATGAGATGGGTACTCAAGTAAGGATTCAGATGATCAACAAGTGTAGGGTCAAGATGATAAAAAAGGAGCTATATAAGGTAGAAGGACCCCCATGAGAAGGAAAAGAAAAAAATGAGAGAGAGGAAACACTGTAGCAGTCTAAACTGTCTTAATATCCAACTGTGATCAATATACAATAATTTGTTAGGATTTGTGCCCTAAAATCCAATTTATTGGCATGATATAAATAATTAAATAGTTTAATTATATGAGACTATCTATAAATGAACTAATGAAACATTATCTTAGTCCATGAAATGCATAGTATGTGAGTTATGTGAAAAGTCACAGAAGATATAAATCACAAGTTCTTTGTAAACTCAGAATTTTAGTTCGTAGTCGGTGATAAAATTGGGCATTTCATTTGCGAAGACTATAACATATCAACTACGATGATTTGTCTTGATCATGGAAGTGAAGATTTCTAGTTGGTATGTTGATATGTTTTAAGAGTTAAGACATATTGAACTGGACCGCTGTGAGATTTATTATTCTCCTAACGACTGTCAAATGAATAATAAATCTTACGACTTCTATTTACATCAACTCTAAATCTTGAGAGAATAATGGACCTGATCATGAGATGTAGTTGTTTTGATATATCAGGAGTGAGATCTATGAGTCACGATCAAAATCTCAGTATGTTGGGCAGCCGCATTTAGTGTTGATGGAACATTTATTCTCAAGATGGAATTCATAGTCTCTTAACGGAGATATAAAATATTCCCTTGAGATAAGTTTAATAGGTTTGGTTATTCAGAGTGTTGGGCCCAACCACTTTAGTAAGGAGTTACTAAAGTATATATATTTATGAAATTGGATTTCATAAATATATATTAAATAACATAAAGGATTAAACCGGGTATTCAAGGATTAAGATGTAGTAATCTTCAAAGTGACAGTCTATTTCATGACTTTGTATTATTACGAATATTTTAATGAAGGGGTTGCATGTGTAATAAAGTCTTGTGATATAATTTATTAATAAGGCCTAGAGTGCAATTATATTCTTATAGTGGTATTGAATATAATTAATGGTAACTTTGGACTTGTCAAGAGTTGACAGAAAAGCCCAAGGCCCATTGGAGCTAGAGTCTTATTTGTTTCCTTTTGGTCCCACTCTAAGCCACATACTAGAGCCCAATTGGAATGGCCCAAAAGGCTAGCCTAATTAGATAATCAGTTGTATATAAGGAGAGAAACATACAGAATTTGATAAGAGCTTTTTCATAAGGAAAAGAAAAAAGTTTTCATATGAGACTTTCATAAGGTTTTTCATTAAGATCATAAAAAGAATGAAATGGTTTGTATGTGAGTGTTGGACATTCTTTATTCTCTCTTAGGAAATTGATTGAGAGACCACACATCTTGGGTATCAAGTGGAATTGGAATGAAGATTAAAAGTCTTCCCAAGAACTTCTGATCTTCGGTTTTGAATTTCACCGCACCAAGGTACGCTTTCTTTTTCTTAAATTCTGAAACTTACATAGTACATGTTATCAATTGCGAATGAAGTAGATTCGTTAATTTTTCCGCTGCGTGAGTTTTGTATGCGATACAAATATGCAATTTTCCAACAAATGGTATCAGAGCGGTCTTCATTTCGAATATGTATAACATGTTTTGTGAGTTTTGGAATTAGAGATAATAGTTTCATGATGTTAGAAGATTATATAGGTATTTAATTTTCTGCATGGTTATTGAAACTATGGTTTGATGAAAATTGATTTTGATGTTATGATGTTGTTTAAATCTGAATTCAAGTATGTTGAATTGAAGTTTAAGGCTATAACATCAATGGAATTCAGTTTTGACATCGAATTCTGTCTATTATGTTCATATGGTAGTTGTTTGTTCATAAAAAATCGTTGAAAACTGTTTGCAACTGCTCTGGAAAAACTGAAAACACAGGTTTTTTGCGGGTTAGCTTCCAGCGAAGTTACTCGCGAAAAATGATTCTGAAGACAAAAACTGTTCGTGGGTAAGCTTTACTCGCAAAACAGTCGCGAGACAGTAGTGAAAGTTTCTGTCTGAGTTTTTGTGTTTTCAATTTTTATGCTTAACTTGTTTTCGCGGGAAGCGCTTAGTAGCGAGATACCTGCGAGATAGTAGTGAAAGTTTCTGTCTGAATTTTGTGTTTTCATTATTTTTCCTTACGCCTTTTTCGCGGGAAGAGCTTAGTCGCGATATTCTCGCGAAAATGCCTTTGAAGGGAATTTTGAATATTTTCTAAATGTTTTCAAATGTATAAGGTGTAAGGCAATGTGTGATGTGATTACACATGGTTCTAACTAAAAGACCTAATGAGATCAAAGATGGTAGTTAAATAGAACTCTTAGTCCTAAATTGTTTTATGATTAAAAGTCCTCAATTTATTTTAATTATAAGTTTTTAATGAGATTAAAATTCTAATTAAAGTTATATAGTTTCTAATGAGATTAGAATACTTTATCTAGTAAATTAAGGATAGAGTTCTATAAAACTAATTTTTGATCCATTAGTGTTTAAGGAATCCTAAATAGTTTGGGACTTCCATTTTAGTTTAGTGATTCTAATAAGATTAGAGTCTTTAATAAGTGCAAGGTTATTAGTTGTGATGGGATCACAATTATTTAAGAAAAACCCAAATAATGAGTGGGAGTAATGAAATAAACCTTTTGTTAAGTTTATTGTAATGTGAATAGATACCTTGTCTTGACTTCGAGTCTTGCATTCCATGCGGAGGGTATTTACTTCACGGATTACAAGGTTAAACTTCTTTGTGATTGTGCGAATGTTCGTTACGCTTTTGTGACGTGACTTAGTTACATCACATTGAATTTAAACAATTAAACACATTTAATGTGTAGGGTTAAAATTGTGATTAGATCACAATAATTTCAAGACAATCCACTTGTTTTAAAATTTCTAGTGGGAGAGAGATACAAGGGTTGGATCTCACGGCCTCCATTGTCGGTTCATAGTGGTGTGGGGTAAACATCTCGTCTTGGCCTTGAGCCTTGCGTTCCATGCGGAGGATGTTTATTTCATGGTACTACAAGATTGAATTTCCTGGTTTATAGTGGTTTGATCAAACACCTTGTCTTAGCTTCGAGCTTTGCATTCCATGCGGAGGGTGTTTTTATCATGGTACTACAAAATAAGCTTGTTAAAGGGATGAAATGTGGCTACACATGATTCTAGACAATGGTGTACACTATACTAAGTTTGATAGTATCTTCTATGCTGAGTTCTTGCTATTATTACTTAGAGGCCAAAGGAAGAACGGCAAATTATTTTTGTTTGGTAAGAGTTACCATGATAGCATTAATAATGAGAATAATTCTCACCTGATCATAGTGGTTGATATTCACTCTATGCTGAGGAATATTAATTGCGGGATTAGGTTGTCGTTGCACCTAATGTAGTATGGTTTTTGGGTTTCATACTATATGGTTATGGATGCAAAATGATAATGTCCCCGTAATTATGTTCTAAGTCTCAAAAAAAAGTTGTCATAAATTTTGTTCTCTAGCTACTATTTTATTGAATCACATTAACTAAGAAATAATTTTGGACATGGTGCTTAAAGGAGCTGAAGTACATAAATATGTTTCGATTCAACATTGTCATAATTTCCTATGCATGATGCATTAATGGAAGATAGCTTATGATATGATCATAGTCTCCATTGAAATGCTAATATGTTATATTGACTTCTATCTCAATTATGCTACAGCATGAGATGCAAGAGTTAGTACTAGACTTAGACTTTATATTAAGTCTAAATGAGATGTTTTGGTATGAAATATTGTGCTACTAGATGATATTTCATATAAGTCATATTGAGTGCCAAGAAAAGCTTAAGGAGTTCCAATTCCACATCATTTTATGAAAATATTTTATTTTATTATATGAATTGGAATTCTTGGATGTAGAGATTAATTGTTAATCTCAAATTGATATGATTCATAAGTTTTTGTTAGAATCATTTGATCAATTCAGATTGTTTTTGAAAATAATTTTTTTTTATATTATCTGAATTGATGAGTGAGTTCTACGCAACAGAAGACATCCTAAAAGCTAAGGCTAGGATCAATATGATTTAATTCAAATTCTTAGCCTGAACTGAAAGGTAAGGGTAGTAAGAAGAAGAATTATAATATCAAACAGTTGGGCAAGCAAGTTGCCCTAGTAGTTGCCAAAAGGAAATTAGATTCAAAAGTATGACCAAAGGAAAGTGTTTATGGTTTGGTTAAACTAAGCTTTGTCCATGATTGTTTTATAAATGGAGATTTACATGTTTTACTTTTTAAAGAGAAAGTTTCCATCCTTTGGTATTGTATGTTTTGACACTTATGTCTAGATCTTATTAATCTAAATGGTATTCAAGATTGGTGAAAGATGGGCTTTTAGAACCATTATTTTGTTATATTCCTAATTTATGAATTCTATTTAGAGGATAATATGATCTAGGACTCCTTTATTGTAAAGGAATATAGTATTAATGACTTCTTTAAGTCAGTGCATACATGAAGGAGGAATAAGACTCTTTTAGAAATAGTAAAGTACATGATAAGTATTTCAATTTGCGTATTTCTTTTGGAGATGTACTCTTATAATTACTATACATTTTCTAAAATTGATTTGAAAAGTTTGTTCCTATGACATTTATAAAATTGTGGATTGGGTGAAAACCTAGTATATGATACTTTCACTTTTGGAGATGTCCAGCACTTGTGCTAGAAAGGAAGTCTGACAAATTGAAATCAAAAGGTAGAAAAATGTGTGTTTATGATGGGTATCCAAAAGGAATTGCATAAGATTATTTTGGTAGTCATAAAGAAGACAAGATGTTTGTAAAGTACAAATACAAAGTTCTTACAAGATGTTTGTAAAGTACATATACAAAGTTCTTGATCATGACTATATGAATAATCTTAAAGCTAAACATACAATTGTTCTAGAAGAAAAATGTTAGAATTTGTTGTAGGACAACTATAAAATACATTTAGAAATGAGATGGTTGTATTAGATACACCACAAGACATTATTCTAAATATATAGCTAGTACACCGGTACAATATCGTAGTGGTAGGATTATCATTTACCAAGTAAATTCATACTTTTGGGATAGTCTTTTGAAATTATTCCACAAGGATATGAATTTGATCCTTGGTTCTACGTAAAAGGTTTTAGATGATATGAATATGAATTATTGGATCAAGGTTATGTGAATAGAATTAGATTCTATTTAAAGTCTAGAACTTGTAGAGGCGCCTAGTGGCATTGAGCCTATTGTTCTCAAATAGGTCTACAAGGAAATGAGATTGATAGATTTGAAGGTGCAAACCTTTAAAGTCAAGACTAGTGGCGAAAAGATTTATTCAAAAAGAAATGGTTCGACTATGAAAAGATTTTTTCACCAATAGTCAAGTTTGACTTTATCTAGATTCTCTTATCCATTATATTTCATTTGGATGAAATATGGTAATGGATATCAAGAAAGCTTCTTTTAGTAGCAATCTTGAGGAAGACATCTATATGATGTATCTAGACTTGTACATAGCAAAGAAATAGTAGTGTTTAGTATGCAAGTTGCTTAAAGTCCATTTATGGACTAAAGCAAGCATATGAATCATAAAATATCATCTTTAATCAAGAAATCAAATTGTTTGATTTTGATCAAGTATTAAAAGGCCTTAGGTGTATGTAAAGCTATATAGAATAATAATTTTCTTAATGTATGTTGATGACATTCTAATCATTTAGGATGATGTAGAGTTATTGTCATCAACAGAGTTTTGGTTGTCTAGTCCAGTTTGATATAAAGTATTTGGAAAAGACTAGTCACATTCTAAGAATTAAACTTTGTTAAAATTCAGAAATTAGGATGTTGGGTCTATCTCAAACTGCTTAAATAGATTAGATTCTAGCCAAGTATAGCATGTAATACTTCAAGAAATGATTCTTTCATTTTAAGTATGAAGTTCCTTTATAAAAGATTATGGTCCTAAGACATATAAAAGGAAGAGCATATTAAGACGATTCCTAATATTATATTAATAGAAAGTCTTTATGCTATGCTAAATACTAGGCTAAATATCTATTTTGTGGTGGGCATGGTAAGCAAATATCAATTGAATCAAAGATCACTTAATTTAGTGGGAGTAAAGCATATACTCAAATATCTTAGGAGAACGAGAGACTATATGCTTGTCCACAAAAGTGAGGTTTTGATAGATACTAGATGTATAAATACTGACTTGTAGTTTGATTGTGATTCATGAAGTTGGACTTCAAGATATGTGTTCATCTTAGGTGTTGAAGATACACATTAAGCGTAAATATTATCTCATTAGAGAGATATGAGTATGTGACAAGTAGTAGTAGAAAAGATAATTTATGTAATAAATCTGGCTGAAACTTGTTTCTAAACCTTGCCTTAGAGTAACTATGAATTACTCTAAAGGGAGATAAGTGTCGGATATATGGTAAATTGTCTTTAAGGGCAAGTGGGAGATTGTTGGGATTTGTGCCCTAAAATCCAATTTATTGGCTTGATATAAATAATTAAATAGTTTAATTATATGAGACTATCTATAAATGAACTAATGTGATATTATCTTAGTCCATGAGATGCATAGTATGTAATTTATGTGAAAAGTCACAGAAGATATAAATCACAAGTTCTTTGTAAACTCAGAATTTTAGTTCGTAGTCGGTGATAAAATTAGGCATTTTGTCTGCGAAGACTATAATATATCAACTACGATGATTTGTCTTGATCATGGAAGTAGAGACTTCTAGTTGGTATGTTGATATGTTTTAAGAGTTAAGACATATTGAACTGGACCGTTGTGAGATTTATTATTCTCCTAACGACTGTCAAATGAATAATAAATCTCACGACTTCTATTTACATCAACTCTAAATCTTGAGAGAATAATGGACTTGATCATGAGATGTAGGTTGCTTTGATATATTAGGAGTGAGATTTATGAGTCACGATCAAAACCTCAGTATGTTCGGCAGACACATTTAGTGTTGATGGAACATTTATTCTCAAGATGGAATTCATAGTCTCTTAACGGAGATATAAAATATTCCCTTGAGATAAGTTTAATGGGTTTGGTTATTCAGAGTGTTGGACCCAACCACTTTAGTAAGGAGTTACTAAAGTATATATATTTATGAAATTGGATTTCATAAATATATATTGAATAACATAAAGGATTAAACCGGGTACTCAAGGATTAAGATGTAGTAATCTTCAAAGTGACAGTCTATTTCATGACTTTGTATTACTACGAATATTTTAATGAAGGGGTTGCATGTGTAATAAAGTCTTGGGATATAATTTATTAATAAGGCCTAGAGTGCAATTATATTCTTATAGTGGTATTGAATATAATTAATGGTAACTTTGGACTTGTCAAGAGTTGACAGAAAAGCCCAAGGCCCATTGGAGCTAGAGTCTTATTTGTTTCCTTTTGGTCCCACTCCAAGCCACATACTAGAGCCCAATTGGAATGGCCCAAAAGGCTAGCATAATTAGATAATCAGTTGTATATAAGGAGAGAAATATACATAATTTCATAAGAGCTTTTTCATAAGCAAAAGAAAAAGGTTTTCATATGAGACTTTCATAAGGTTTTTCATTAAGATCATACAAAGAATGAAATGATTTATATGTGAGTGTTGGACACTCTTTATTCTCTCTTAGGAAACTGATTGAGAGACCACACATCTTGGGTATCAAGTGGAATTGGAGTGAAGATTAAAAGTCTTCCCAAGAACTTCTGATCTTCGGTTTTGAATTTCACCGCACCAAGGTACGCTTTCTTTTTCTTAAATTCTGAAACTTACATAGTACATGTTATCAATTGCGAATGAAGTAGATCCGTTAATTTTTCTGCTGTGTGAGTTTTGTATGCGATACAAACATGCAATTTTCCAACATAATTGTGGTCTTCTCGGACTGAAAGTCCATTGACATCAACACCGCTTACTCGTGTTTAACTGTCATTTGATCCAATACAAGCCGTTGTCCAACTCACTAGGACTTAGTTCTTTGACCCATTATCTATAAATTCATTGTATTGGGCTCCTTGGACCAAGACTCCATACTTTTGGGCTTGGGCTCCGAATTGTGTCCCTACAATTCGCCGTCTGTGGGAAGAACTTGTGTGTTAGTGAGTGCGACAGTTAAATATGGTAGGATTAGGTCCACACCAAGAAAACCCACGCCAAGCAGGTCCCCAACGAACAGAACCCGTAAGATCCCAGTGGCAGGGTAATTTTTCTGGCCCTGAACATGAACAAAATTAGGAGAATGAAAGGAACCGAGGGGGGAGTGTGCATACAACCCAGATGAGCAAAAGCCATTTCCAAGTGGGCAGTCGCGTGTCCCAGAGACAAAACAACAACTAAGCCATGCAACAGGAGATAGATGACTTGAAAAAGAAACTGCGTCACGCACAGTGGAGGCGGTCTCCTCCCAGTTCTGATACATCCTCTAATGATGAAGAGGACGACAATTACAGGCAGAGATCAAGAACTCCTCCAAGTGAAACCTTCTCTTATAAAGACGAACACCATCATAGACGAAAGCGCAAGGGCCCATCTAGTAGGGGCCTGGGTAGTGATGCCATGAGTAAGGCTCTGGATCAGATCTCTAAGTCACCCTTCACGCGCAAGATAGAAGGGGCTAGGCTACCTCGGCAGTTCCATCAGCCCACGTTCATCGTTTATAATAGTCGAGCGGACCCCTTAGAGCATGTGAGCCAGTTTAATCAAAGAATGGCCGTCTACTCTGAGACCGAAGCTTTGATGGGCAAGGTTTTCCTGTCTAGCCTAGGACCTGTAGCGATGAAATGGTTCAACGGCCTGAAAACGAACTCCATAGATTCCTATAAGCAGCTCACCCAAGCCTTTAGCTCTCGCTTCGTTACGAACAGCAGGGTTCCTCGGCCTCTAAGTTCGCTGTTGTCATTATCCATGCGTGATGGAGAAACTTTAAAGGCATACTCTGACAGATATTGGGAAATGTATAACGAGTTGGACGGCAACTTTGAGGACGTTGCCATCAGCACTTTTAAAAGCGGTCTCCCAACTGAGCACGGCTTGAGGAAATCCTTAACTAGCAAGCCTGTCACCAGCGTACGTCAATTTATGGATCGGATTGACAAATATAAAAGAGTGGAAGAGGACCAACTGCAAGGGAAAGGAAATGAGAAGGTTATCCCTCAAAAGAGGGGGGATTTCAGGTCGGATCGATACAGTAATAACCTTTTGAGGAGAGATTTCGCAGGGCAGTCTGGACTAGCCAACACGCAGACAGTTAACGTCGTATTTAGAGAACCGGTACATCAGGTTTTGGAGAAAATCAAGAATGAGTCATTCTTCAGGTGGCCGAATAAAATGGCTGGGGACTCCACGAAGCGCAACCAAAGTCTGTATTGTCAGTACCACCGGGACCACGGATATGCTACGGAAGACTGCAGGAATCTTTGGAACCCTGGATCAGCTGGTCCGAGAAGGGAAACTGAGGCACCTTTTGCACCCTTCCAGTGGCCATCAGCGCCAAGTAAACCAAGAGCCCCGGAGGGATACTTCCTTAAGACCACCCATAGGAACGATAAACATAATCTTTGCTGCTCCGGGGAGGACGGGCTCACGCCCTTCTAGGGTGATGTTTGTAGCTCGGCTACCCGCCGATAACTCTTGCGCAAAGCCGAAAAGACCCAAAGTCTATCCCCATCCGGTCTTGAGCTTCTCTGAGGAAGACAAAAGTAGAACCATCCAGCCCTACGACGATGCGTTGGTGATCACTCTTCGGATTGGGGGCTACGACGTGAAAAGGGTAATGGTAGATGATGGTAGTGGAGCCGAGATCATGTACCCCGATCTCTATAAGGGGCTGAAGCTGAGACCAGAAGATTTGACGCCCTACGGCTCCCCCTTGATGAGTTTTGATGGGAAGGCAGTCATGCCAAAGGGCCAGATTAGGCTACCTGTGCAAACCGGCTCGGAGATAGTGGAGGTTGACTTCATCGTGGTGGATACTTACTCCCTCTACACTACCATCGTGGCCAGGCCTTGGCTTTACACTCTAGGAGCCGTTGCCTCCACTCTGTATTAGAAGGTGAAGTTCCCTTCTGAGGGCGGGGTCCTAGAAATTCGAGGTTGCCAGGCTACGGCAAGAGAGTGCCTGGTGGCTGCCATCTCAGTTTGGCCCAGAGCAGAGTCCTCGACCCATGTTGAAGAAAGCTCATAGCAATCAAAGACCCTAGCATTGCCTATTAATGCACTAGCCGAGGACGCAAAATGTGAGGATTTAGAGAAGGTGATCATTTTTGCCTCTAAGTGCTCATTTGGTGTCGGGTCCGGCAAATTCTTGGGCTATATGGTAACTCATAGGGGAATTGAGGTGAGCCCAGACCAAATCAAGGCAATTCATAATCTGCAAACTCCTCGGAACCCCAAAGAAGTCCAAAAACTCACTGGAATGATCGCAGCCTTGAATCGGTTTATTTCCAGATCTGCCGATAGGTGCCGACCTTTTTACCTCCTGATGAACAAATGGAAAGGATTCGTGTGGTCCGATGACTGCACTTTGGCCTTCTAGCAACTTAAGGAATACCTATCCCGGCCACCCATCATGTCCAGCCCTGAGGCCGACGAGGTTTTGTTCGCCTACATTGTGGTGGCCCCTCATGCTGCAAGCTTGGTGTTGATACAAATTGATGGCGGCGTGCAACGGCCAGTTTATTATGTGAGTAAATCATTACATGAGGCTGAGGTGCGTACTAAGGTCTTGCATGGCCCCTCGGACCACAAACCTTGGGGAAACTAATAACTTAAGGCAACTATCCAAGTGTTAGACAGAACCAAGGTCTTGCATGGCCCCTCGGACCACAAACCTTGGAGAAACTAATAACTTAAGGCAACTATCCAAGTGTTAGACAGAACCAAGGTTTTGCATGGCTCCTCGGACCACAAACCTTGGGGAAACTAATAACTTAAGGCAACTATCCAAGTGTTAGACAAAACCAAGGTCTTGCATGGCCCCTCGGACCACAAACCTTGGGGAAACTAGTAACTTAAGGAAACTATCCAAGTGTTAGACAGAACCAAGGTCTTGCATGGCTCCTCAGACCACAAACCTTGGGGAAACTAATAACTTAAGGCAACTATCCAAGTGTTAGACAGAACTAAGGTCTTGCATGGCTCTTCGGACCACAAACCTTGGGGAAACTAATAACTTAAGGCAACTATCCAAGTGTTAGACAGAACCAAGGTCTTGCATGGCTCCTAAGACCACAAACCTTGGGAAAACTAATAACTTAAGGCAATTATCCAAGTGTTAGATAGAACCAAGGTCTTGCATGGCTCCTCGGATCATAAACCTTAGGGAAACTAATAACTCATTGCAACTATCTATGTATTAAATAGAACCTAAGTCCGGCGTAGTTCCTTGGACTATAGGCTTAAAGGAAATTGACCACCCCTAATGACTTCTCAAATAACAAACGGGTCTTATGATCTTAAAATACATTTATGTAGAGGTTTAAACAGGACTTAAACCCAAAACAGACCCAAGGCAAACTTAAACTAGTATTTATGCACAATACACGGACTGTCAACCCCTTTTTTGTCTCTTTTCCACATAATATAAGTCCATGCATGCCGATCTTCATTCCCTAAGGTTCAATTCACAACTTTGCTCTTGACACTTAGTCAGGTTAGCAAACAGAATATCATTATAAACTCTAATCGAAGGCACAGTTACATCAACTTAAAGCTATGCAGCGAAGTTCAAATCACATCAGGCGAAAGAACAAAAGACGAAAAGAAGAGCATTTACATTAAGTAATAAAGATAATACATTATGCACGGACACGATATCTTTAAATAAAAATAAAATAAGTACACTTCTACTACAAAATGGTTCTACAAAAGAAACCCTAGGGGCTAAGCTTCAGCAGGAGGGTCTTTGTTGTGGCTTGGCTGAGAAGAAGGAACATCCTTGGCCTGGGGGTCAGCTCCCTGATTCTCGGCCTCTGTTGGCTTCTCATTGGCGGCATCCTTTGACTTGGCGGAGAGTTTCTTCCCTTTGCCCTTGCCTTCGCCCTTCTCCTCCTCGGCTCCCTGGCCTTAATCGCCAGCTTGGGTAGACCCTTTCGCTGTTTCAGTTAAAGGAATAGCATCTGGGATAGCCTTAGGTTGCTCAGAGGATTCTGGGGCATCAGCAGGGATTTCCTGAATCTCTGGGGGATAGAAGACGCTTCCAGGCAACCTCTAAATAGAGTCTGTAGGGACACCTGCAACGCTGAGGGCCTTGTCCCACGTCACGCTGCAGTAGTCCCTGCATACCTCTGATAGCTCCTTGGTAAGCCTTACTTGTGTTTCCTCCACTCCGAGTTGGTATGCAGCTCTCTTCTCGGCCTCGGCCGCTTCTTTAGCAAGCTGAAATTCATCCTTGGCCTTCTGCAACGCGGCCTTGAGATCTAAGACTGCCTGTTTTTCTGTGGCTAGATTGATCTCAGTCACGTGCAGCTTCTGGCGTTGATCCTCAACTTGCTTCTCTGTACTTTTCAAGCCGGCCTCGACGCTCAAACGAGCCGATTGTGCCTCCTTCAGCGTCTCAGTTAACTCGTGTTGCTCCTGCTTGATAGCCCCTAGAGTTTTATCAGTCTCGGCGCGAGAAAGGGCTTCAGCATTGGCCCACTTGCGAGCATCACGATACCACTCCTTGGCCACAAAAATTTGCTGATTAATCTGCCCAAAAATCATAAAACAACATGAGTTAATACAAAACGCAATTCAGCACTTATGTTTACAAAGGGATAATCTACCCTACCATCGCCAGGTCCCTCTTCAGGGACAAGAAGAGGTCATTTTGTGAGAACCGCCTGTAAGCCTCCATGTCCTTGGGAAGGAGCATGGGCTGCTCCAAGACTTTAGCTATGTACCCTGCTCGGCCCTTTTGGAATTCCTGGACGAAGGCGTTCTAGGGAATCGGCGCCCCATCCACCTCGAGCCGAGGGCTCCAAGTACGCGGCGCTACGCGTACTTCAGCTCCCTTTTACTCTTCACGGCTGTCCACGGACTGGGACCTTTTGTCTTGAGGCTCCTGGACCACCTTTTGGTGCTTCGTCCCCTGCCGAGGACCTACCATGCCTTCCTCAGGCGACTTAGCAGGCCTTTTCTTTCTCAGATCAGAGTTAGGCTTTGAGCCAAGGTCGGTGGGGACTTGTGAAGGGGGAGGAGGAAGATTAGAAGTAGCTTGGGACTTGGGGAGTGCATTCGAGGTTGACCCCTTGCCCCTAGCAGCCATGAGCTCCCTCAGGCTCTTATTGCCTTTATTCAAGGCCATGTCGTTTTTCTCTTCGTCGGAGGAGTTATCCGAGCGGGCTATCACTAAAACGGGGGTGCGAACGCCGAAATTCCTGTTTGACTCACCCTCGGCATCCGAGAGGTTAATTAAGGGAACCTTTGGATCGACTTCCTCAAAGCGGAATTTGTCTATCTCCTCCTCTAATGAAAGGCGAGATGAGGCAACCCTCTCTTCAGGAAATACTGATGCTCTGACAAGGTTTTGTGGAGGTGGTTGTGCAATTGGTGGAAGGATTTGTGGGATTGGCAAGGCAACCAGGGGAAGATCCCTTTGAGCCAAAAATCCTGGCTTAGAGACGTCGATCTGCGCCAACCTTGGACTCCCGGCCCTTATCGCTTGGCCCGCGTCTTGAAAAATACAGGACAAAGGCTCGTAATCCAAGATCAGATGAGCGGCTCGCAGTTGTCTGTCCTCGCTCACAAAAATCTCCGACCTCAGAAGATAATTAAGGGCCTGGACGTTAGTATGGCTGAGCCGTAGAGGAACGTGAGCCTTATCTGCAAAACAGCTGAGAAGGAAAACATGGTCAGATCGCCAAAAGAACGTTTTCTACCAAAAGAAGACGAAGTGCCAATTAAAATAAAAAGAACAGAGCTAAAAGCCTAAGTCCCCTTCCAAAGGGGCTGACCCTAAAGGTACCGCACTTGGATCTCTTGCCCGAGTTGGACAATGAAGACCGTCGCTCCATTCCCCTGAGGCAATCAGGTAGTCATCCTTCATACCCTTATTGGACTTGGGGAGACAGGATATTAGCTTGACGACCTCGGACCGGGATTTGAGGTAATAGCCCGTGCTGGCAAGCTTGTGGCATTCGTACAGGTGAACCACATCGTGCCACATGAGCCCTAAGCCCATCTGCTCGTTTAAGGCATCTACACAGCCCAAGACCCTAAATAGGTTGGGGGCGCACTTGTGGGGGGTCAATCTATGGTTAAGCAAGTAGTCTCTAGTTATCCTGCCCATAGGAAGCGTCATTCCTCCCTCTATGAAAGCAATCATGGGAATGACAACCTGACCTACCTCTCTAGCGGACAACACTCCTTCCGGGGGACAATACTCTAGAACCACCCCCTGTGGGATGCGGTACCTAGCCCTAAAGCCCTCCATACCGGTTGGGGTGTCTACTAAATGTTTGAATCTACCCATCTAGATAAACTAAGAGGCCGAGGAGAAAGCCCGAGAAGAAAAAGGGCAATATAAAGAAATGAAAACTTACGAGCACTCGTATGACAATCTCTAAAACTCTCAGAGATTCTTTTTCGAAAGAACACTTCTTACGGGAATAACTACAGAAACTCAGGAGTTTGGTGCGTTTTATGAAGACTGGGCGCTGAAGTTCTCTGGAGTTCTTGAAGATTCATAAAAAAGAGAGGAAAAGGGGGCTCTCTTCAAGGCTTTATATAAAAGGGGAAAATGGAGAGGAGTACCCCCACTCAAAATACTAAAAGAGACGTCAGCCATCGGATCTGCGTTTCGCCGTTGGATACGGGGGACACAAAGCCGCCTGGGGTAATTAATAACGCCTTGTGGATTGCGAAGCATCAGAAACAATCATGAGGCACACAAAACCGCACTACCACACGTGTGAATAAAAAATCAGTTGATCTTATCTCTTAAAAATCAAAACCCCACTTTTTCCCTTCAGACGGGAGGGAAAAAATCGGAGTTTTGAGGGGTTATTGTAGGGACTAAGGTCCAGAATAACGTGTTGGGCCTTGGGCTTGTCCGAGGACACCAACAGTCCGAGGAGGATGAAACGACTATCAAATGATTTCCAATAAAGATCTGATAAGCGGAGGATGAAGGGGAGTAATTCCGAGGAGGAATTACTCCTCGGATACAGCGAATATAGTCCAAGTATATACTCTAGCAATTGAAACGTGCCCCATGAACATGTGGGGGAAAAAGAGACTCAAAATATCTAAGGAAAAGCTGCTACTACCATATTAAATGCATTGCAGCTACTTTCCTGGCCGCATGAATGTGGAGGGGACCTGTGAACAGTGCTGCCTTGGCTACCACAACTCACAGATGGGTGAAAGGGGTGTCCAATGGAATGGGTACTCAAGTAGGGATTTAGATGATCAACAAGTGTAGGGTCAAGATGATCAAAAAGGAGCTATATAAGGTAGAAGGACCCCCATGAGAAGGAAAAGAAAAAAATGAGAGAGAGGAAACACTGTAGCAGTCTAAACTATCTTAATATCCAACTGTGATCAATATACAATAATTGTGGTCTCCTCGGACTGAAAGTCCATTGACATCAACTCCGCTTACTCGTGTTTAACTGTCATTTGATCCAATACAAGCCGTTGTCCAACTCACTAGGACTTAGTTCTTTGACCCATTCTCTATAAATTCATTGTATTGGGCTCATTGGACCAAGACTCCATACTTTTGGGCTTGGGCTCCGAATTGTGTCCCTACAGTGACAATATACTATGTTGTGGGAGACTATCCTACAAACACTCATAATTTGTTTGTTTGTTTGTTTTTGGGTGAAATGATACAAGATATTATTTGAGTTGGATTCTCATGACCCACACCCACAATTATTGGGGCCTTTTTCTATGGGTTCAAGTTACTTTGTTTTGTTTTTTAGTAAAATCAATTATTGTCTTCACTATTGACAATTCATGTTTTTTATTTTTTTTCATAAGCAACAATGTAAAGAGTTGGTGGTATTTTAAAGGACCTATACATATGTCTGTATTGTCAAAGCTTGAATCACATGTTAGAAGAACTCATCGATGAGGACAAAGATGATATATTGATATGTAAATTAAAAAAATTAAATTACATAATTAGAGAAAACCATGAATCGCTTATCAAAAAAAATGAAGCATTGGATCCTAAGATGGTGTGAACTTCGTGATCAATTATTATTATTTTTTTATCCCCGCTCCAATAACAGAATACAATAAAGAAGTGAATCAAGGCGCAAGGCCAAGGTTCATTGTGTTATATTAGAAGTTAGAAATTAGAACTGCCCTTGCACTGTAGTGTATTAGACATATAGGATAATGTGGCTAGATAAAAGGCTCCTTTGTCCATGTTTTAGAGAGATTCAGAAACGAAGCTATTATAGTGGAAGAGAGACTCTCAAGTCTGCCATCACAGATCCAAGCAAGGGAATTCCCTGGAGGATTGAGAATGCCATTTTTAGTCTAGGGAAGCTAATTAATGGTTCTGTACACTCCCTACCTAAATGGTTCATTGTCTAGTACTATTTTTGGCTTTTTTTGATGTTGGAGTTGGCCTCCCCTGTGTTGTCTTTTATAATAATGGAGGCTACTTGCTTGGTTGTTTTGTAGTGTTGGAATAAAATTCTTTTATTCAGGAAAAAAAAAAAAAAGCCATTGGGATACCATTTTGAGTAATATTTCTTTACTTAATTACAATTTATTGCTAATTTTGTGGTTCAAATCCTTTCCTCACTAGACCTCAAAAACTTGTGCATGGGGAGGTACTAATTAAGTTACAAGACTCCATATTTCGGTATTCAAGTAACTTGTAACTAGGTGTGTGTAGGGGTAAAATTTGGGTGAACCCAAGCAAAATGAGACCTTGGCCCAACTACTGTGGGTTCAAACTTCAAAGGAGAACCAACTAGGGTTCAAAGAAGAAGGAAGCTAGTCAAGCACAAACTTACAATATATGTTTTTTTTTTTCTTTTTTCTTTTACACACAAAAACTTATACTTGTGAAGTGACTATCACGCCAAGGGGGCACGGTGGTATTTTATATGTCTAATAAATGCTAATGGTGCACAATAGAGAATTAGTTTGAAGACATGAACTTAGAAGAGGAAAAATAGGTGAAACAATACTCTCAATATTTATGAATCACAAATACAACAGAATGAGGAAAATAAAGAAAATGGTGAAGAGAGAGAGAGAGAGAGAGAGAGAGAGAGAGAGAGCATTGTGTTGCTACTCGTATGGAATATATACCCTTGAGCTACTACTTCAGATGGTTTTAACTTTTTTTTTTTTTTTTGAGAATCAAAGAAGTGCCTTTTATTCAAAGAAAAAATTGGAGTCTACAGAAACAAAAGAAAAGAACTGTGGGGGAGCATCCTCCTTCAACGCACTATAGTCTAAAACAATTAAAAATAAAAAAACTGAAACAAAAGCAACCATATTACCCTCTCTCTTAACATGAGAGTAGTGTAATTTACTTAAACATCTTGCCAAAACCACACCGAACCCTAGTTTTTTCTTCCAACAGAATAGTACATCCTCAAGATTGACCTTAACCATGTCCAAGATAGGAGCTCTCCAATGAACTCGAATCGGGGTGGACTCTGGTTGGGGAAGATGTTGCATCGCTTGGAAATCCAGTGGGATTTCGTTGGCCACGTTGGCGAGCTGCTTTGAAAAGCCACAAGGTTGGGTAGTTCTGACACAATTCCGATGTGTCCCTAATATCCAAAGCATGACCGAGAGCGACTTTTTATTTTGTTTTGTTTTGATCATCCACGACAGCAACTCTTTGAAGTCCATGAACGCTACTTCCACCATTGAATCTCTGTTAAGCCAAGACCTAGTCGTGCTGAGGATTTGCTCTAGCCTTGCTTTGTCTGCCCAAATTTCGGCTATGAACATGGCAGAGGGTCCTTTGGCCCGTAATGTTTCACCAGGCTCAGTCTCTGACCATGGGATCCCAAGCCCATGATAGAGCATTACTAAGAGAATCATTGCATCTGACGGGGTTGTGGGACAGCCTCCGCCAATATCTGCGATTGAGAGACACCCTCCTTGGAAACTTGCTGCCTCTTATTTGGTAGCTCAGGGAGTATGCTGTTGTCGTCCTTTGCTCTTTTTCTTAGACCCTTATCTTCTTTTACCCCCCAAAGAGAAGGATGTGAAGCCTGGGCTCGTAGAAGTCGAGACCATTTACCCCGTGTAGGTCCACGAGCTTGCTTAGTCCACATTGTTGGGTTTGTCTCGACGGCACATAAATTCTTTCCTTTGATGCCAGCCGACTTCCGTGAGCCTCTGTTTTTGACTGATGGGACAGAGTTGGAAACCACGGATTTACTTCTCCCATTAATGACCCTCACCGAATTGCCCTGAATAGTCGGATCCTTATCAAATCGGGCCAACTCCATATCTATCTGTTTGATTTGAATATCGAATAAATTCTCGGGAGTTATTGAGTCTGGAATTAACTCTGTTTCCTTAATTTTCAGAACCCCAGTAATGTTTGCATCCGTTAACACCGTGATAGCCGTAGGGGGAATTGATTCGATATCATCAACAGGGAGTAACGTGGCATTAATGGTGGCCTCATTTGTAACGAGCAAATCATTGACATTAATTTCCGGATTAACTCCTTCATCGGTTACCATACCTGCCTGAACCGTCTCCGCCTGAGTTTCCATTGCCGGCTGGTTTTTCGATTCCGTTGGATTGTTCACCCTTGTCTCCGCCCTCTCCCTTGCCACTTGGAATTCTTTTCTCGTGAATGGGTGTCTATTGTCGTAGAAACCAGGGACCACGATGACATCTCTTCCACTAGACTTGTATGGGGCAGCCTTTAGAGAGGAATTGTACTGCTGTGGTTCCACTTTAAGCGAGCCTTTACTTTGCAACCACAGCTCGCAACTTTTGTTAGCATGGTTCAAGCGCCCACACCAGAAACAGAGATTTGGTAAGCGCTCATATTTGAATCGGACCCAATGTTTTGACCCATTTTCTAGTGTAATCACCCTGCCTCGGCATAAAGGCAGTGTAATATCAATCATTACTCGAACCCGAATGAAATGTCCACCTTCATTAGTTACTGCTCCTGCTGATTTCTGAACTTCCCCAACAATGTCGCAGATGTTTTCTGCCACTTCCTTCGTCATATATTGAATTGGGATATCATGAACCTAAACCCAGAATAAGGTTTTTGAAAAAACAAGATCGTGTACCAGACAGTCTGTACTGTACCTCTGCAGCATCACCAGATGTTTGTCGAAACTCCAAGGTTGGTTTTTGAGGATTCTTTCGATATCATTGGGATTATCAAAAACAAACAACACTCGGTGTTCATTTTGGTTACGGATTGTGAATCCGTTTGTAGATCTCCACAACTGTTTGAAAGTTCGCGCCATGGCTTCCATATTTAGGAAACGTGGGGTAAGGAATTGAGCAGCTAGCAAGTATTCACTAGATCTTTGTTCCCTGGACAGGGTGAATCCAACGGTTTCCTTTTCTGAAAGAGAAAAGTTGATCAATTGATTTGCTAAATCCTCCATGAGAGTGAGACTTGGACAAGGAGAAAGAAAGAAAGTGTCTCCCCACAACCCCGAAAGAACCAAAAAACTTTTAATTGTTGCTCATGGGCCTCAATAGTATTAGGCCCAGTTGTGGGTCATGGTTATTTGTTGATGTATATAAATTTACCAACCCTTTTTATTTTAAATGAATTGCATAATTATAAGACATTTTATATTTTATTTATTAATTAATATTATAATGCATCGGCAGAAACACATCACACACTTTTATTTTAAGGTTTTTTTTTTTTAATTTTTTATTAAAGAGAAGTCATTCATATTTATTGCTTTAAAATTAGGAAGATACATCAAGATGCAACTGGTGTTGTATCACAATCTACCATCTCCAAAAACTTCATTACACACTTAAGTACATATAAAGATAAGCAATACCACAAATTTATTATTTTATTCCAGAATGTGGTATATTATTGTTCATAATCAAGCTGCATTTTCAGTAGCTTTGTTTTTTATGAGATAATTTTTGGCTACTTCTGCAATTTTTGCTACTAGGTCAGTATTGGCATACAAGGTATTTGCAACAGCCTCTTCCTTGACATCTTACTCAATTGTGCTTTTGATTATGTATGAATCATTGTCCTTCTCTATGATTTCAAAGCGAACACGAAAAAGAGTAAAGCCTAAATCATGATATCCTCCTTCAATCACCTCTAGCTATTTCATGCATTTCTCATTGTCAAGCTTTGTGAACTTCTCTTTGTGCACAGTAAACCCATGTGAGCCTAATTCAATGGAAAGGAAGTTTAATTAATAAAAAAAAAAGAGATGGAAGCAACTATTCAAATTGAAACTTTAAAGAAAACATAGTAGCATGAAACTAAAAATTGTGAAATCCTGTTTTTAAAATAAGATCTTAAAAGAGAATGTGTACGTAGTGTGTAATGGCTAGTGTGTAATAAAATTTTCCATAATGGAATTAGCAGCACTGACACTACCTATTTGTAAAGGCAATCGCTTACTAAAAACTTTTATATATATACTAGCTACACACTTCATGTGTGTGTATATATATAATTATTTAAAAAAAAAAAATTAAAACATTGACAAGTTTGTAACCTGGCATAAATGTTTTCTTGAGAATAGTCCCACTCTCTCCATCGCCTTCTAAGACCTCAATTTTCTCAAAGGCGCTTCCATCTTCTACAAGAAGTTTTGATATCCCAAGCGTGCCATAAATCTCCCATGCTTCACTAGCCGGCACGTTTACCTCCAGCTCGTGTGAGAGTTGCCCAAACATCTTCTTTTATTTATTTATTTTATGTTATCTTGCTTCAAAACACTAAGGGTCTGTTTGGGAATTGCTTATTTTGCTGAAACTGAAAACTTTTTGCTGAAAGTACTGTAGATAAAGGTAAAAGTTAGTTGAAATAGTACAGTGGGTCTCATGCAGGGACGGAGCTAGGACTTGGAGTTAGGGGGGGAGACTATGCTGCTAGCTGTGTGCGGCGGCTCCAGTCTTTGAGTCTACTGCTTTACTACTAAGGATTTTTGTTTAAAATTTTTTAAATGGCCAAATTGTTTGTTCGGGGTAAAATAGATTGATTGGGCTTAATTTTTTTAGTTTTATTATTGGTAATTTTTGTTGTTGGGCTAATTTTTTTGGGCTTGTATATTTTGTTTTAGATTTAATCTATTAATTTTTTATGTCCTTTAAAAGGTAAAAAATGCTAAAACTACAAATTTTTTTACAAATTGCTAATATGGTGAGTAGTTATTGATAAGTAAAAAGTGATGCAAGTATACAAACCAATAAGAATTTGCTACCTCAATAGTTTGTATAAACGTTGTAAAAACATTTATGGTTATAACATTACTCTCAAAAGAATTGATGGCATTATTACGGGGGGCAAAGTGTAATTTTATTGAACAAAATTGCAAAAATCAGTACCAATTAATATAATAATATTAAAAAAAAAAATTATGGGGGGGGGGGGCATTGCCCCCCAGTCCAATAACAGTTTCGTCCCTGGTCTCATGAATAGTACCAAAAAGTGCAGTGAGACCCATGAATAGTAGCAAAAATAAGCTAAATAGTAAAATAAGTTGGAAAAATTCATTTATCCAAACGTACACTAATAATATATGCTGGGATGTTCTTGACTTCTTTACTTGTGATATATAGTGCCCGTTTGGGTTGACTTTAAGGGGCCAAAACTCGCGTTTTCTAGCCCAAAACTCAAAACGCGTGTTTGGTAAATTTTTTCAAAAGTGCGTTATACAAAAGTGCATTTTTCAACTCAAAGGATTTCCATGTTTTAGCACGGTAGCTTTGAGCTGCAGTTGCAAAACACACAAACGCATTTTCTTAAAACAAAAATATTACCGTTAATGCGTTTCTCTTTTTCCTAAATTGCCCAAAGTTTTTTTTTTTTTTTTTTTTTTTTTACTCGTCTATGCTGCTGTGCTGTGGCATCTCATCTTCTTCTTCTTTTTCTGTGCTGCTTCTTCCTCTTCTCTTCTCTATTTTTTTATTATTTACGTCTTACATATCTAATCTCAAGAAAAACCTTTTGAATTCGGTAGAGTTTTTGATAAATGGAAGATATGGAGTAGAGAGAGGGAGCGAGCGAGAGAGAGAGAGAGCTCAGACTTGTGTGTGTGTGTGTGTGTGTGTGTGTGGAGGGGGGGGGGGGGCTTTGTGTGGAGGAAAGTAAAAGAAAAGGAAGATAAGAAGATGAGGATGAAGTGAACGAGTGGATGAGAAAAAAGTGAAAGAAAAAAGAAGAAGAAGAGTTTTTGGGTTTGGGTAAAGCAACGTGGAGGAAAATATAGAGAGTAGGAACACAAATTATTTCACAATTTCTTTTTCACAACTGTGATGTTATAGAGTATGTGGTGGAGAAAAAATTGTGGGTACATGTATAATCCTAGAACAACTCATTTAAAAGATAAGTGTTAATAAAATTTTATTTTACAAAGATTAATTTTAAATTAGTATTGTGAAAATATTGTGACATTTTATTATATCTATAAACTTTTTAAATTAGTACTATTTTTTCTTTAGAAAAAAAAAAGTACTATTGACAGAATATTTTAATAACAATTTCATAATAAAGTTTACATAGTAAGTTGTTATTAGTTCTCATCTAGACCTATTAGTGACATTTTTTTTTTCCTACCATTAACAACTTGTCATATAGACTTTATTGTGAAATTATTGTGTCCATAACTTGCATTAAGAGAGGTAATTAAAACAAAGAATTCTCTTTATATAGTATTGTTTTTTTTTGGTAATTTACCTCTCAAACTGCCACTTTTATAAGTGCTAGCCAAACACTCAACTTTTTCAAAAAATACTTTTTAACTGCTTTTACCAAACGCTCAGCTTTTACAAAAAACTCAGTTTCATACCACACTTTTTTAAACCCCCACTTTTTCAAAAAACACAATATCAAAAAGCTAAACCAAACTCACCCATACTCTAAATTTATATATCTCGTAAAGTCTTTTATGATTGGGTGCATTGCTCACAACTTACGTTCCAGCCGACACTTGATGTAATAAACTAATAATAGCTCATATATATTGAGCTTGTCCCTCGTCTTCTTATTTCCCCTTACAGAGCTGTCCCCTTGGAAGCATTGTCCCTCTTGCAACCAATGTCCCTCTTGTCTTCTCACGCCACGAAAGTCAGCTTTTGGTTTAATGCAAAGCCAACCAAAGTGTGTCCTACACAGTTACGTACACGCTGGAGAAAAAGAAAAGAAGAAGAGTTGAAAGAATATCTTAGAGATTGAGAGCTCCACAAAAGCCATTCGGCCATTGTGTGACGGAAATACACAGTGATAGACAGCTCTACAACCACAGAATGTTTTTTTTTTGACAAACTACAACCAGAGAATGTTAGTTTTTAAAAGAAGATATTAATTATTACTGGGTTTTGTGGTGAGAGGCATGTGGCCTCTCTGGATTTGCTGTTTTCACGCACTCATAACTCAAAACTCATTACTCATCACTTAAAATCGGTGGGTCCCACGCATGAGAAGCTTGTTTGGATGTGTTTTTATTTTCTATTTCCATCACTCAAAACTCACCAAATTGAGTTATGAGTTAGTGAGAATGAAAAAAAAAAAAAAGAGGGTGTTTTTAAGTTATGGAAATAGAGTTATGGTGGCAAATTTATAAATTCCCTCATATAATTAATGGGCCCTGATAAGGATAATTTTGTAATACTGGCACTTACCCATGGTGAGGCGAGAGGCGACGGTCTTAAATAACCCCGTCAGCTTTACTTGCGAGGTAACGACAATAGGAAGTCTACGGCTCCACCTCGAAGTTGACGGTAGCATCGTGGTTGACGAAATAGGAAGCTGATGGGAAGGAGTTGAAGACTACGAATGAGTCTCTGATGACGCTGACGTGGCCTTACTTGGTCTCCACGCATGCACATATAAGGAAATATCTTGCACCCCACGTTCAATGCTAATCAAGAGGACTCCTACAAGGAAATGATTTCGCAAAATACGTTCATGAGGACTCCTACAAGGAAAGGACTTCTAAACCAATGAATAGAAGTCAACCCTTTACTACTATAAAAACCCCAAAACCCTCACAAACTAAGGTACGCATAATTTCCCCCAACTCTGACACTCTAGAGTTGTGAAAAGTTCTAACTTGACCTTCGGAGGGTATTTGGCTGGCACCACACTGGTGCTCTCTGTTAGGTCTTCTTTCTTGGTTGTGTAGGTATTGTTTCGAGCGTGCAAAGACTGTGCGGCTCACTGGTGATTTTTCGGCCTTATCAGTTGGCGCCGTCTGTGGGAACTTGCGACTTATAAGCCATACTATCGCTTCCCGGACAAAGAGTTGCATGGTACTTACTCGCTCGATGGCAATTACCAACAACGTTCAGGGAGACGAACCACGCACAACCGCACTTGAGAGACAGGTTCAAACTCTTGCCGCTGCCATGGAACGCCTCACCAAGCAAAACAATGATCTGGAAGAACAGCTGTGTCAAAAGAACACAGGGCATAACACTCAAGAGGAAGACCAAAAAGGTACTTGCGCCGAGAGAAGAGACCAAGAGGGGCCGAAAGGTAGCAATGCCCCAAGTGGACCAGAACGGCAAGACATGAGCTGTCCATCCGTCACAGATACGGCTCCACCTCACATGGTCGCAGAGATGCAGATGATGAAGGAACGGATGGACTTTATGATGAATGCCCTTAAAGGACGAGTGTCCAGCGACTTCGATGATTTGGTCCACCGAACAGATTCGCCATTTACCACGTTCGTCAATTCCTTCCCTCTTCCGCAGAAGTTTTGTATGCTGCAGATAGAAAGCTACGACGGAGCCAAGGGTCCCATAGATCACCTGGAATCTTTCAAGACCCTGATGCACCTTCAAGGGGTGGCGGACGAAATCATGTGTAGGGCCTTCCCCACCATGCTGAAGGGTCCTACAAGGATTTGGTTCAGCAAGTTGACGCCTAACTCCATCAGTACTTTCAAGGAGCTTAGTGCCCAGTTTGCTTCACACTTTATCGGGGGGCATAGGTATAAGAAGTCTATTGCGTGCCTTATGAGCATTAAGCAATGGGAGGATGAGACACTAAGGTCTTACATAGCCCGCTTTAACAAAGAAACACTTTCAATCGATGAAGCTGACGATAAGATACTGGTAGCCGTGTTCACCAATGGGTTGCGGAAGGGTAAGTTTCTATTCTTTCTATATAAGAACGACTCAAAGACTATGTCAGATGTGCTTTATAGAGCGACCAAATACATGAATGCAGAAGACGCGTTTTTGGCCCGAGAGGAGAAACCTAGGAAGCGAGAAAGACAGGAAGACACGCGGTAGGACAGAGGGCGGAAGATGGCAAGAACTGGAGAACGAAGGGAGGACAGGCGCTCAAAGCCCCCCATAGGGAAATTCACGAGCTTCACCTCGCTAACTGCCCCGATTGACTAGGTCTTGATGCAAATCAAGGACGAAGGGGCCTTAACCTTTCTTGGCAAGCTGAAGGGAGATCCCAATAAGAGGCCTAGAGACAAATACTGCCATTTCCACCGTGACCACGGTCATGACACAGCCGACTGCTACGACTTAAAGCAACAGATCGAAGCCCTCATCAGGCAAGGGAAGTTACAAAAGTTTGTCAGCAGGGAGAGAGCAGATCCACCTCAAGAGCAGCCTCCCCGACTGGACAACGAGCATCTAAGGCCGCCCCTGGGAGACATAAAAATGATTGTAGGGGGCACAACGGTTGTCGGGTCGTCCAAAAAGGCCCGTAAGACTTACCTAAGGATGGTCCATAACGTCCAGTTGATAGGTTCCATGCCGAAGATGCTACGGATTGACAACCTCGTCATAGAATTTTCAGAAGAAAATGCCCGATGTCTTCACCACCCGCACGACGATGCACTCGTCGTTAACATACGAGTAGGAGATTACAACACGCACCAGATTTTGGTTGACAATGGTAGTTCAGCTGACATCCTTTACTACCTAGCATTCCAACAGATGAGGATTGATAGAGAGTGACTAGTTCCGACAAATGCTCCGCTCGTTGGTTTTGGAGGAACAAGGATACACCCCCTTGGCGCAGTCACATTATCCGTAACGGTGGGCGACTACCCCCAGCAGATTACTAAGGACATAACATTCCTCGTGGTCGACTGCTTGTTTGCCTACAATGCTATTTTGGGACGGCCTACCCTAAATTCATGGAAGGCTGTAACCTCAACCTACCACTTAATGATCAAGTTCCCTACAGATTATGGAGTAGGGGAGTTGCGCGGAAATCAGGTGGCTGCGTGCGAATGCTACATAGCTATGATGGAGATGGATGACCATCTCCAGGCCATGAACATAGAAGAGCACCGGACGGTGACAGAGCCTGTTGAAAGGCTTGAAGAGATACTTCTTGACGACTCCAAGCTTGATCATACGACCAGGATTAGTACCCTCGCCCGCCCAACAGTCCGCCAAGCACTTACAACTTTTCTCAAAGATAATCGGGATGTATTCGCTTGGAGCTATGAAGACATGCCAGGAATCGACCCTTCGATCATGGTACATAGACTAAATGTATCGCCCTTCTTTCTACCTGTTCGTCAGAAGAAGCGAGTATTCGCCCCGGAATGGGACCAGGCTATAGCAGAAGAAGTTCACAAGCTACAAGAGGCGAACTTCATCAAAGAAGTTTACTACCCTGACTGGTTGGCAAACGTGGTAATGGTCAAGAAAGCCAGCGGAAAATGGAGGATGTGCGTAGACTTCACCGACCTATACAAGGCATGCCCTAAAGATAGCTACCCTCTCACACGAGTCGATGTTCTAGTAGACTCTACTATGGCCTAGCACCAGCTACTGAGCTTTATGGACGCATTTTCAGGTTATAACCAGATTTGGATGGACGAATCAGATTAGAAGAAGACTTCATTCGTTACCAGACAAGGCCTCTTCTGTTACAAAGTGATGCTGTTCGGCCTCAAGAACGCAGGTGCAACATATCAAAGGTTCATGAACAAGATGTTCGCAAACTAGATTGGGAGGAATGTTCAAGTCTACGTCGATGACATGCTGGTAAAAAGCCGTAGGGAGGATGACCATTTAGAGGATCTCAAGGAAACATTTGACACCCTTCGCTCCTACAACATGAAACTCAACCTGAATAAGTGTGCATTTGGGGTGACAGCGGGAAAGTTCCTGGGGTTTATGGTATCTCAAAGAGGTATTGAGGCCAACCCAGACAAGATTAAGGCCATAGTAGAGATGGCCCCGCAAAAGAACGTAAAAGAAGTCTAGAGTTTAAACGGCAAGGTGGCCGCCCTGAATAGGTTTGTATCGAGGGCAACAGATAAGTGTCTACCCTTCTTCCGCACGCTGAAAAAGTTTTTTGAGTGGACGGTCGAGTGTCAGCAGGCGTTCGAGGATTTAAAGGCCTACCTCTCTTCCCCATCGCTACTGAGTACTTCACAACCTGGGGAAGAGCTCTTCCTCTATTTGGCTGTCTCCTCGGTAGCCGTTAGTGCGGCCTTAGTCAAGGAAGAAGACAAGGTGTAAAAGCCCGTGTACTACGCCAGCCGGGCACTTCGTGGTGCAGAAGAAAGGTATCCGTCAATGGAGAAGCTCGCCTTCACTTTGGTTACGGCGGTCTGCAAGCTCAAACCATACTTCCAAGCCCACACGGTCCTAACCGACAAGCCCTTACGGCGGGTAATGAGCAACCCTGAAGCCACCGGGCGATTGGCACTGTGGGCCATAGAGTTGAGTGAATTTGACATTCAATACCGCCCACGTATCGCCATCAAGGGACAGGTCGTCGCTGATTTTATAACGGAGTTCACCAACGGGGAAGACAAAGGGGTAGATGAGTACCCTTGATGGAGCATACATATAGACGGATCATCTAACAAAAAGGCTGGTGGAGCAGGTATCGTGCTTCTCTCCCCTGAAGGAGACAAGATTGAATGTATGGTTCGCCTCGACTTCCCTACCACCAACAATGAAGCAGAGTACGAAGCTCTAGTGGCAGGACTTGATCTCGCCAAAGCGGCAGGGGCCGCAAGTGTGGTTATTCATTGCGACTCCCAGGTCATCACCAACCAAGTGAACGGGGATTACAAGTGTAGGGACGAAAGGATGAAGAAATACCTGGAGCAAGTACAGAAACGACTGCACGACCTACAAGCCAAGATTATTCAAATCCCTAGAGGAGAGAATAAGCAAGCCGACCGCCTTGCCAAAGCCGCTTCAGCGGAACACATGATCGTCCCTGACAATATACTCTCCTTTGTTCAACTTTCTCCACTAATAGATTTCGTCGATGTACAGGAAATAAGTACTGAAAACAATTGGACCACACCATTAATCTCCTACTTGAAAAATGGCGTGTTACCAGAAGGGAAGGAAGCTGCAAGAAAGCTGAAGGTCCAAGCAGCGCGATTCGTTCTGATAAAGGACGTCTTGTACAAGAGAGGCTTCTCCCGCCCATACCTAAGGTGCTTGGGCCATGAGGAAGCGGACTACGTCATGAGAGAAGTCCACGAAGGGATCTATGGAAACCACTTGGGGTCACGATCGTTGGTACACAAACTGATTCGAGCAGGGTACTATTGGCCTGCCATGCAGAAGGACGCCCAGACTTATGTCAAAGCCTGCAACAAGTGCCAAAGGTTTAGCAACATCATCAGATAGCCGTCCGAAGAGTTGACCCTAATGACTGCCCCATGGCCATTTGCTCAGTGGGGAGTAGACATCATGGGACCATTCCCGACAGCGGCACGACAGCTGAAGTTCCTAATAGTAGGCATAGACTACTTCACAAAGTGGGTAGAAGCTGAAGCCCTGGCAATCATTACAGAGAAGAACATGCGAAGCTTCGTCTGGAGGTACATCATCTGTAGGTATGGGATCCCTAGGGTCCTGGTCTCAGACAATGGGAAACAATTCGACAATGACTCCTTCCAGGATTTTTGCTTAGAGTTGGGGATCAAAAACCACTACTCCTCCCCCACCCACCCTCAAGCTAATGGACATGTCGAAGTCACAAACCGATCCTTACTTAAAATTCTCAAGTCTTGACTCGAGGGGGCAAAGGGTATATGGCCTGAAGAGCTGCCAAGCATACTATGGGCATACAGGACAACAGCAAGAACACCTACCGGAGAGACACCATTTCAGCTGACATATGGGAGCGAGGCGGTCATTCCAGCCGAGATCGGGCTCACAAGCTACAGGGTGGACAACCACGATGAAAGTAAAAACGATGAGGCTATGCGTCTACAGCTCAATCTATTGGACGAGGTCAGGGCGACAGCTGAACAAAGACTCGCACAGTACCAAGACCTCATGGTCAAGCACTACAACTCCCGAGTCAGATATAGAGACTTTCAGGTTGGAGATCTCGTTTTGAGGAAGGTAATGGGCGCCGCTAAAGACCTTACCCAAGGGAAGCTCGGCCCCAACTGGGAAGGACCTTACAGAATTACATCATGGCAGAGGAAAGGCACCTACCACATAGAGACACTAGACGGGCGAAAGTTGCACCATCCATGGAACACTGAGCACTTACGGAAGTACTACTAGTAGATCTAATAGCATGAAGAGCAACACTTCGTTTGCTAGTCTACTTTAGTTAATTTTAGCTACACTCCTCAGTTTTCCCGTTTACCTTAGTTAATTTTTGCTACAATACTCTTTAAGCCCAAAGGGCAGGTCTTTTTTCTTTAGAGAACAACTTTTCTACAAATGCATGGTTTATCATAATAAGAGGAGTTTATTCATATATGACTAGTGTGTTTTTCTACAAAATATTATCAAGTCCACAAGTGGACGAGTTTATTAAAGTCCATAAAGTGGATGAGTCCATAAAGTGGACAAGTTCATTCTAGGAGGATGAATTATTATTAAGTCCACAAGTGGATGAGTTTGAGTTTATCAAGTCCACAAATGGACGAGTTTATTAAAGTCCACAATTGGATGAGTTTATTAAAGTCTATAAAGTAGACGAGTCCATAAAATGGACGAGTTCACAAGGGGACGGATTTATGATTAAAGTCCATAAAGTGGACGAGTTCACAAGTGGACGGATTTATGATTAAGGTCCATAAAGTGGACGAGTTCACAAGTGGACGGACTTATGATTAATGTCACGACCCAAACCTGTACTCCAGAATTTAGAGCATGACCGACATGTTAATATCGAGTTTACCTCAATACTAACACGAACCAACCTAAATTGAAGTGCTTATCAAGAATTGTTTCTTGTATTCCTGCTTATTTTCTGGCATAAAAGCCACAATATACAAAAATGATGAAAACCCTTAAACTTCATTTCATGTGAACTTGGAAAGATTACCACTTGGCTGAAACGTCAGGTATCCGTGTAAATATTACATAGTTAAACGTTTAGCAAAACTCTTATTTACAAACCCAACCCCAAAGACATACAACTGGGGTTCAAAACAAACTAAGGTTCCGAATTACATCTGTGCTCAAGGATCAAGTACATCTTGATTCCTCCTAGACAACAAAAGAGCTAAACTACTATTCAACAAAAAAACTATACATTCTAACAAATGAGAATCACAGAATCCTTGCCACCTCTAATACTCTCGCTGTTTCCAAGAAGAACCTGTGCACTGAAATATAATAGGGTGAGCTGTGAAGCCCAGTAAGGTTTTAAGCTCCATGGGCCTTTAATAAGGATGCATGTAAATCAAATATTTTATGGATATGTTAGCTTTGATAAAATAGCCGTCATACTATTCACGTTGTCCTTAAAATAACTTATGAACTTTAAGATAAAATACTTCATTTTCCTTTCATATAATAATAAAAGGACATAATAAGGAACTTAAACATAATTCAATAATCTTATCTTTGAATAGACTATAAAATAGTTTATCATAAACTTCTCATCAGACTTATAACACATTCAACATACCTTTCTTATCATCATACTTTTCTTATAATTTCCAAATAGCTTAATAGCTCATTTATAATACATATAAGTTAATCCAATTGTAAGTTTGTCATAACTTTGGGAGGCTTTTAGCATAGAGTGCTAGGCATCCAGCATTCCCCACAATGCTAGGTAATCCCGGGATCATATCATAATACATATCTTCAACCATGGGTGTAGGTTGGCATCCTTCACAAGTTGGCCGTTACCAATAAGGGCGGGTACAGCAGAGCCAGTCCCACTTTTAATGGTCAATCAGAATCTCCATGGAAATACCAGTACTATAACTCCTATTGGCTGAGTTTAGATCATAACAATGGAATAACTGAAAACTATATTTTTCTGATAACTTTGCTTTTACATAAATGTTTCACAACAGTAGCATATCCACTTCATTCTTAAATATTATGTTCGTGATATAAATAATAGCATCAATATGCTGAAATTATCATGTATATAAGATTGAACAACTCATGAACATATATTTCACTTAAATCATGCTTATATTTAATATCTTTAATTAAACGGTTTTAATGCATAATAGTTTTCTAAACAATTTTAATACTTATCAAATGCACATGTCACATATCCCTTACTTGAAAACAGAAGACGCGAGAGATTGTACAAGAGGAGCTCAAGTGTCCATGTTCTCGTTCTCATCACCTAAATGAAATACCAAAACTTATTACTAACAACTCTTCCTAAATATAAAAACTTATACCTCAATCACAACCTAACTCTCAAACTCAAGAAAATCTTAATTCCCATCACACAAGATTCCCCAAAGCACATGATACATTCATCAAACACATTATGTTCCCAAACCATAGAGAAACCAAGGCATAAAATTTATATATGATCTAAACATACCAAAGGATGAACATATTAAATTATAGCTTAAAAAATTCACCCTAACATGAGAATTAAATCCACCAATTCAGCTGTAGCATATGTTGTTCACTGCTCATTTCAGCAGCGTATGCCCCATTTGTAAAATACAAATGGGCTGTCCACACACATCCAAATGTCATGAAATTTTGCAGAACCACTCCCCTGTATGTCTAGTATATACTATAAACATTTCGGAGTCAAAGCATAAAACCATGATTTATTAAAAATCATACAAGGCAGCATGCTCAAATCTGTCCTGACAGAATTTCTTGCAACTTATAAATTAAACCATTATTTCTATATTCATCCAAATGCTTTGAGACCACTTCCATAACAACCATGTGTGTCTTAGAATTCATAAAAACTACTCCTAGCATCCTAATTCACAAAATATGATTTAATACAAATTTTTCTTGTTGTAAACATCAAATCTGTCATAGTGACAGTTTCAGCATATGTTCTTACAAAATCATCAACTAATAGCAATTGGCCTTCATTTCATTTGAGTATTTTTATACCTATACTAAACATATTAAAATACGTTAATAAGCATCCAATAGACCACCATATCATCAATATTTCAAATTACTAAAACAGAATCACAAGTTCAGCTTCTAAAATCAGATTAGAGAAGAAAGAAGTAAAAATAAACAAAACAATTATACTATCAAAATACACAAAATCAGATGAAGTTTTAATTACTTACCCTCAAACTTTGAAGCTAAAACTTTAGTGTTAATTACTTATCCACAAACTTTGAAGCTAAAATTTTAGTGTTATGCTCTTAATTTCTTCTTAGAGAAACTATGATTTTCGGTGAGAGAGTGAGAGAGAGGTGTTGCCGGGTAAGAGCAAAGAAAAAGAAAAGAAAGAGCAAAAGAGATGAAGCAAGAAGCTTCTGGTATAGCAAAAGAAAGATAAGGAAAATTGACTTTGGGGTGGGGCACGTGTAATGCTAAGGAAAGAAAAGATCATGACCCACCTTTTCAACTTTTGGCATTTATACTTTTCACTCCCTTATAAGCTTATATTTCTAGAAAGGCCCAAACAATAATATACCTTTACATATAAGCCCTTACTTTTATAAACTTCTTTCCATAACATTAAAAGAGCATATATGTTTTATAATATCACAATATCAAAGCTTCATGCACTTAAAAGTAATTAAGATAATAACAAGCATATAAACCTGTGGGAGGACTTTCGTCTCGGCCCCCAATCAGGTATTGTCTTCTTTGGAAATAGCGTTGAGCCTATCCTCAAGGATTTGTTCAATCCCACATCGGGGAGAGACGCCTCCCACCCTTGCCTTATAAGCTTTGAGCCTAAAGAAGGGTTTACCCATCAGGTGATCACCACTCATGAGCACTTTCGTCTCGGCCCCTAATCAGGTATTGTCCTCTTCGGAAATAGCATTGAGCCTATCCTCAAGGATTTGTTCAATCTCACATCGGGGAGAGACGCCTCCCACCCTTGCCTTATAAGCTTTGAGCCTAAGGAAGGGTGTACCCATTAGGTGATCATGCGAAGTAGAGCAAGTCTCAAAAATTGCTACCTCATGCTCGCTTGATGGCACTCCTTCACGTAAGACCTCATTGGCAGTCGAAGGGGGAAGGTGGGGGTCACCTTTTGGAGTTTAAGGGGAAACCCCCACCTTCCCCCTTCGACTGCCAATGAGGTCTTACGTGAAGGAGTGCCATCAGGAGCCCCAGCAGAATGCAGTTTTTTGGACTTGCTCATGAGTGGTGATCACCTGATGGGTACACCCTTCCTTAGGCTTAAAGCTTATAAGGCAAGGGTGGGAGGCGTCTCTCCCCGATGTGGGATTGAACAAATCCTTGAGGATAGGCTCAGCGCTATTTCCAAAGAGGACAATACCTGATTGGGGGCCGAGATGAAAGTCCTCCCACAAAACCCATAAATTAATTATGCAATTAGGTTGGGGTGTTACAATTAAGGTCCATAGAATGGATGAGTTCATCCTGTAGGGATGAGTTAATGTTATGAAGTCCACAAATAGACGAATTCATTAAGTCCATAAAGAGGACGAGTTCATCGCCAAAGTGGACGGGTTCATTTCGCAGGGATGACTTAATATCCATGACTTAATATGACCCATAATTGAGGTGGGCGGATCCACAAGTGGACGGGTTCATAACTTAGTCAATAAAGATGAAGAGTTCATCTCATAAGGATGAGTTAATGTTGCAAAGTTCACAAGTGGACGGATCCACGAGGGTAAAAATCCACAAATGGACAAGTTCATCACATGAAAAGATTAAAATCCACAATGGAACAAGTTCCTTAGCCCACAAAGTGGATGAGTCTATTAGCCCATAAGTAGACGAGTTTGAAACAGACGAATCAAAATTACTAAGTCAAAAAATAGACGGATTCATAAGGACAAAGGATGAACATGCACATACCAACAAGCAACATACACATTGAGAGCAACAAATATGAAATATCATAGACAAAATGAAGTCTTTACAAATAAAGCCCAAAAAAAAAAAAAAAAAAACAATAGGGCATTTAAATATTGTTTGAAAATTAAATGAAATATACACATTGTTAAAAAGTAAGGCTAAGGCTAGGCAACAGGAGCGTCCTGAAGGGTTTCGTCATCTTTATCTTGAGCAGGAGGATTCTCCACATCTAGAAGCTCAATGGACATGTTAGAAGTAAGAACAGGAGGGTCTGCAGCGGGCTGAGCTAGGATGACGCCATCATCCTTAAGAGGAAGATCTGACTCAGTAGAGTCGTCACTCTCGCTAGTGACGGTGTCGCCAATAGGTGTCAACGGCAAAGGATCATCCATGGTAATCCTGGATAAATCCAAGTCCTGGTAAATGGACGCAACCTGTTTAAGGCAGTCCTTAAACCTAGTGCCATAATATTCGCCACAGGAGTCAATGAATGATTGCGATGCCTTGAACTCTTGGACGGCGTCAGCCCCAGTCGTCTCCACCTGCCCACACAAGGTCAACAGCTCTTTCTCCAGCTTCCCCTTCTGACGACCCTCCTCCTTCAATTTCTCCCTTACCTTCTTCAACTCAGCATTTAGAGTGCGGAGGGCCTCCTTGTATTGTTCTTGCTCATTTTTTAAGTTTGTATTGTGCTTCCTTACATGGGTGACGACCCCCTCCTGGGCAACGCACTGGTCTTGAAGTGCCTTAACATGCACTAAGGCCTGAAAAAAAAAAAAAAAAAAAAACTGTTAGTCAATGAATAGAAAGCGACGAGATAAAATTAGCCAAGAAAATAAGCTTACCCGAGAAAGGTCAAAGAGAGCTGACGCCCCCAGCTCCTTCGTCCCTAACTCAGCACAGGGTTCCACGTCCATCGGCTTTATGAAAGATTCCACGGCCTCAACGGCGTAGTCCTTGTGGGTAAGAAGGCGACGGGGTCCCCCAATGACGGGACCAGTCGGAGTCATCATTCCCTTACTTGCACCATGACTTGACTTAGGAGGTGACTTCTTCTTGGGGTATGCATCCCCAGGAATGACGGATGCCTTTTTAGAGGGACGGTCGTCCTTCCCGTCAGCCTTCCTCTTGGCCGCGCCCTTGGAGACGACCTTAGGGGCTGACGAGGATGCCCCCTCTTTCACTTAGCCTTCCTTTCTTCTTCTTTCTAACGAGTGGCGGCTGCTCTTACCCTCTGCCTAGCTGCCTCCATTTCTGCAAAGGGCGAATGACGTACTTTAGGAAAAAGAGACGATAAGGATAAAGGTGACGGGAAGAGCTATGTACTTACGACGACGGGAGTCAGCGTTCAATCTACGAGCAACCGGCGTCGGCTCTGGACCTTCACAGTAGGCGTGCAAAGTGTCGAGTGTGATGAGATCTCGACACTTTCGCTCTGCCAATGGGATTTCAGTTACCCGAAGGATAAAAGCTTCCTGCTCGTCGGTAATATGTGGGCGAACACTAGCTAAAAACAAAAATAGACGAGATTAGAAAGATGAGACAAATTTGTTAATGAAAAAGAAGTAGACAGGATTAATTTGAATCCTTGACAATGCCCCAAGTATTGTCAAAGCCATAAGGCATTGTCTCCCATTCTTCCTAACGACATACCCAGTTCGTCCCTTTGACGAAGAAGTACCTGCTCTTCCAATTTCTATTGTAGTCAGGCATATCAGATACCAACTTCAACTCCTTCTTCCTCACTGCGAAGTGGTATATCCCCTTAGACGAGACAATATGTTGGGGTCGGTAGCAAAAAAAGAACTCGTCAAGGGTTAGCTGACGGTTCCCACCACTTAGACAACCCCATAGAATCTCAGCCCCAATAAAAATCCTCCAAGCATTGGGAGCGATTTGACTGACAGACAAACCCATAAAATTGGCCAACTGACGGTGAAGTACCGTCAGTGGCAGCCTCAACCCTGCCGTGAACATGGCATCGTACATGCCAATGTTCGCGGTCCTCCCTAAATAGCACTTCTCAGACTTCTCAGGGAAACAGATTGGGATGTTGTCTGGGATCTGATAACAGTCTCTTAAGGTATTGAAAATCTTGGCTGACATTGTCGGCAAGAAATCATTGACAGTCCATATTTTGAGGAGAATAAAAGGACGGTTATCCCCAGGGCTCCCTGAAGTTTCCTCGTCACCATCGTCTTCGTCCCCGTCACTCTTTTTCTCCTTTTCTCCCTCCTCAACTTCACCTTCCTCCTCACCTGTTACTTCCTTCTCACCTTCCTCTCCATAACTTTCAACTTCCTCGTCAGGAGATTGGGTTGATGTTTCCCTCTCTGACGACCAGGAGAAGCCCTCCTCGGGCTCATGACCTGAACCGAAGACATTGTCGTAGCCCGCTCCCTCGCGGACTGATGACTGATCACTCGTCGCTTCTCTAGACATCTAACTACCTACAAACGACGGGTTCATTCTAAGAACTTATGTTGATGACCTCACTATGGAATTAATCAACTAGGATGAAAAATGCAAGGTAAAAGAAGAAAAGAACTTACAAAGTAAACGACTTCTTGGAAAAATGACGGTCTTGAAGCAATGGAGACAGCAAAAGTGACGAGATCAATAGGCTGACAGAAGCAAGACGTTCAAAAGGCGACGATCTCTCTCTCAAGATCAGCAAGGTTGAAATGAGAGAAATGAGGGAAAGGGAGTGAGGTATATATAGGATAGAATATGCACAGAAGACGAAGCGACGCCCTCGTCGAGAAGCGGAACCAATTAGAGTGCGCCACGTGTTCAAACGTTTAATAAAGGCTGCTTGAGGAATCACCCATAAATGCGTTTTCCTTTTTTCTGGATAAATGAAATTAAATAAATAAATATTACAAAGCTAAACCCCATAACCCGTCAGCTAAAGCTGATGAGGCTATGGAGTAGGGGGTAGCTGATAAGGATAATTTTGTAATACTGGCACTTACCCATGGTGAGGCGAGAGGCGACGGTCTTAAATAACCCTATCGGCTTTACTTGCGAGGTAACGACAATAGGAAGTCTACGGCTCCACCTCGAAACTGACGGTAGCACCGTGGTTGACGAAATACGAAGCTGACGGGAAGGAGTTGAAGACTACGAATGAGTCTCTAACGACGCTGACGTGGCCTTACTTGGTCTCCACGCATGCGCATATAAGGAAATATCTTGCGCCCCACGTTCAATGCTAATCAAGAGGACTCCTACAAGGAAAGGATTCTGCAAAATACGTTCATGAGGACTCCTACAAGGAAAGAACTTCTAAACCAAGGAATAGATGTCAACCCTCTACTACTATAAAAACCCCAAAACCCTCACAAACCAAGGTACGCATAATTTTCCCCAGCTCTGGCACTCTAGAGTTATGAAAATTTCAAACTTGACATTCGGAGGGTATTTGGCCGGCACCACACCGGAGCTCTCTGTTAGGTCTTCTCTCTTGGTTGTGTAGGTATTGTTTCGAGCGTGCAAAAACTGTGTGGCTCACTGGTGATTTTTCGGCCTCATCAGGCCCCATGGACAGAGTCTTGTTACTTCACAAATCAGCCTTTACTCCCCCCCCAATGGCTCTCTTCACGTTTCAGACCAAACCTATTTCAACTATACTCTTTCCTTTACTTTTCAACCCTAACAGAGTTGGGGTATAAGTTGGAGATTTTCAAGTGATAAAAATAAGTTATAGGGTGATGAGTTTTGAGTAATGAGTTTTGGGTGATGAGTGATGGGATATCACTCACTCACCATCCAAACAAGCCCTAATATTCTAATAGTATTCTAACAATCCCTTTAAACTCATGTTAGGTAAAAGTGATATCAACTTGAGTTTAGAAGTCAAAGTACAAAAAAAAACATCCTCCTAGAAGAGTTCTAATAGTATTCCAACGCAAGACACCAACAACGTTTTAGAAGATTAGAGCATTAACATAGGTAAAGCTATAACATAAAAAAGTAAAGCCAAACTTAAGATATCCTCCTTCATCAATCACCTCTACTTGTTTCATGCGTTTCTCATTGTTATGCTTTGTGAACTTCTCTACATGCTCAGTAATCCCAGGTGTGCCTAATTCAATGAAAAGAAAGTTGAATGAAAGAAAGATGAAGTAATGATTAAAATTTAAACTTTAAAGAAATATTATCATGATTTTTAAATAGAGTTTGTAGTGTGCCTTATATTAGAATCATATTCTCTCTTCCTTGTGCATGCACATGTGTTTCTAAAATAATGAAAGTCTCCAAATCCACTATGGAGACTATTTCGAGTAATAGCATATTTACATGCTTATATATGAAAAATTATTAATGTGGTATAAATTTTACTAAAAAGCAGTTTATAAATTGATGTAGATTAGCGTTACTTTAATAATATAATAAATAAATATTCAAATAGTTTATTTATTTATTTATTTATGATTGATGATACATTTTCTTTTTGATACAATGATTGATGATATTAATTTATAAAATTTGTAGCATTCCTAACATATTAAAATAGACCATCACTAATATAAAAAAGACAAAAGAACTTATCAAAAACAAAAAGACAAAAGAAAATATATACACTCTAACTACTAGTTAAATTCAAAACTACCATCTCCTAAATAAAGAAGCCATTCATCTTTATTGCTTTAAAATTAGGAAGATACATCAAGATGCAATTGGTGTTGGATGAAAGATCCCATCTTCAAACAAAGTAGGCAAAACCAGTAGGCCCATTTCAGTAAATTCACCCACCCACCGCCCCACTCTCTCTCTCTCACTTTGCAGTTTCAAAAAAAAAATTTCATTTCAGTTCACCCTCTTTATCTTTTTACCCTTTAAATTTTTTAAAAAAGAGATACCACCACTGCAACTTTTTCGAATTACCGTTATATCCAGACTCGGCGCAGTTACATATTTGGACAAACTTTTTCCACTGGCTGAATTAAACAGCACCGGGTATTTTAGTCAATTCAACTAGAGGGATGAGAGGGACAAGGAAGCTTTAGTGGAATTACAGTTCTACCATTTGTTGCAGTGTGAGTTATGGAGGGTATTATGGTCATTTCAGGCTTATAAAGAGAGAGAGACGTAGAGAGAGACAGAGAGAGTGTGAGCAGGGAGTGAAAGAGAGAGAAAGAGAGAGAGAGAGAGAGAGAGAAGCGATTTGTGTGAGAGAGAGAGAGAGAGAGAGAGAGAGAGTTGGTTTATTTCAGTTACTATATGAAGGTGGAGAAACCATGGTGTCGGACCAAGAAATAGCGAAAGGTGTGGAGTCGGTGCTGCGTCAGTCAGACCCAAACGCCGTGAACTCGTTAAACGGCGTCGTTCAGCAAGTGGAAGCGAAGCTAGGTCTAGACCTTTCTCACAAGGCTGGCTTCATCCGAGACCAGATCAACTTCCTCCTCCGCTCTCACCCACAACAACCTCAACCACCACCACCACTACAACAACCACCTCAACAACAACAACAACAACAACCTCCAAGAGACCATTTTGCCCTCCACAACCACCCTCAATTCCAATCCACCCACCACCACCAACACCAACAACTCCAACAACAACAACACCACCAACACCACCAACAACACCACCAGCAGCAACAACAACAACAACAACAACAACAACAATTTCCTTCCCATTTTGCTCTCCAAGCCGCTCACCCTCACGTCCGCCCACACCACCAGCCTCTGCCTCCGCCTCAGCCTCAGCCTCAGCCTCATGCTCCGCCGCAGCTTCTAAAGCCCGAGGCTTTCGCTCAAAATGCCACTCCTCACACACCCAAAGAAAGGTTCTTTTTTTAGGGTTTTGTTTGGTTAAATTTTAAAGTTTTAAACTTTATCCTAATTTGTCAGAATTAGGGTTTTCTATTTATGTTGCAGTAAAAGTTGCTTATTTTAAATTATCTATTTTTGCTTATGTAAACACATGTATGTATATAGAAAAAGGATTTTTTTTTTTTGAGAATGATAGAAAAAGGAATTATCTATGTCACTGTTGCATGCCTAATTATCTTTTGGTGTAGGTTGAAGAAAACAAAGGGGGGATTGGGTATCACTGAAATATTTTAATTATAAGTGGTCATTTAAAAAAAAAAAAAAAAAATTGACCGCTTCTAGATAGGTCTGAGAGTTAGAGTTATGAGAACTGTGGTTGTGGAACGAAATATTAGAAGTAGCGTAGCATAAGGTGGTGAAGTTTTAAATTTTACTTTGTGGGGGTGTTGAAATTCAAATTCTAGTCAAAATATTATGTTATGTTAGGCTTGTGTGTATGTTAAAATAGTAGTCATTCAAGTCAACCTGACGCATATTTTGGGAAAAAAATTTCTAAGCTGTTAGGCTATTGGCTAATCTTTTTTTTTTTTTTTTTGGCTGAAGTTGGAGGCCTTATCGGGTGCTTTGCTGTATTAAAATTTTGATAGATGAAAGGTTCTTTTCGCTTTGGGAAAGTAATTTAGTTGAAAAAGGGACATTGAATTTGTATTTGTCTTGTTTATGACAATCCCCATCTTGTCACTGTGCGAGAACAAGTTGATATTCCGTGTCTATTATGCAAAATTTGAACTTTTGGGTGATGACATTTTTTTATGATCTATGTATGGAATTTATTTATTTATTTATTGCGCAACCAATTTGTCATGTAACCAATAGAAGTATGAATTGTGATGGATGACCCGTTGCATTTGTGTGTATTTTATGTCAGTGCACTATTACTTACTGAGAATTAAATGTGCTTTGTTTCAGTGCACCTGTGGGAGCCAAAAGGAGAGGTGGGCCGGGGGGTTTAAACAAAGTATGTGGCGTCTCACCTGAACTTCAGGCAATTGTTGGTGAGCCAGCACTGCCAAGGACTGAGGTTGTTATCTCCAAATCTACTACAATTCTCTTTATTGGCCTCTTTTTTACGTACATTTCTGAAGCATTAATGTTTATGAAGTAGTAGTCTTGATATAAGTATTTACAAAACTCCGGTTTGATTGATACAGATTGTGAAGCAGCTGTGGGCATACATCAGGAAAAACAACCTTCAAGATCCAAGTAACAAGAGGAAGATTATCTGTGATGATGCCCTGCGTGTGGTCTTTGAGACTGACTGTACTGACATGTTCAAGATGAATAAGTTGCTAGCCAAACATATTATTACACTTGAACCTACAAGTATGTGATGTGGCATAAAAAACAATACATTTTTTTCCTGTGATGCTTTTGATTTTGTCATTTTAATCCACTTGTAAATGTGTGCAGAGGAGTCGAGTCAAGCTAAACGATTGAAGGTAGATGTTGAGTCTACAACTGAAAATGTTCAACGTGGATCATCTCCTGTCGTAATATCTGAAGCCCTTGCCAAATTCTTGGGCACTGGGGGAAGGGAGATGCCCCAATCTGAGGCTATAACACGTGTTTGGGAGTACATTAAGGTTAACCGTTTGGAGGTAGGTAGCATTGGGAATTTGTCTCTATTTCTTCTTTCTCTTTCTTGTCTAAATTTTCTACTTAAATTAGTCTTTCTAGTAGTTATCTTGCTTTGTTTTGGCAAGTTCTCTCATTTGGCAATTAAATCTTAGCAGCTTCACTTGAATCATTGTAGGATCCTTTAAATTCAATGGTGATATTATGTGATGCAAAGCTTCGTGATCTTCTTGGATGTGAAAGCATTTCTGCACTAGGGATACCAGAGATGATAACACGCCATCATTTGTTCAATCAGTCATGATGCCTGGTAATGTTGACTGTTATTAACTCCATGCAAATGTTGTCCCTTTTGGTTTTCATATTCAATTGATCTGTCTCTAAAATTTCTGCATATCTCCCTTCATATGCTTTCAAGTGTATGTTTCATATTTAGCATGTCCAAAAAGTCTATCAACTTTCCACTTCCTGTTGGAATTCTCTATTATTCTTTTTCTTTAATGGGTACTATTTTGATGAATTGTTTTTTTGCGAGTTTCAGAAAGAATATATGTTGGCATCACCTTCTCATTATTTCTTTATACTTAAAAACCTCAAACAGCACACTCCCAATATTATTTTGCACATAAAGTAAATATATATTTAAAATTGATGTTCTTCTATGGCTTTATGTCAACCAATATATTTTGATATGGTTGACCATTAAATATTTTTCTTATCCTCGGTTTTGTTCTAAACAATTGATGGAATAGTTTTATCTTATATTTTGCAGGTGCATGAGACCTTGGCATCTGGTCTTCTCTGATGGTAGAACAGATAGTGAAGAATTGTTTTCTTTTTCTCGTCTTTTGGGTGCATTGACATGGTTAGATGACATGTTTTATATTAATTTGCTATTTATTATGACAATGAATATGTAACCATGGGCCAAGGGCAAGGAGTGTCTTGTAGTTATTGCCGTTGCCCTGGATTTAGTTTTTCTTTCTCATTTTGTGGCCTTTACTTTTCATCCAATGCTAACCTCTGAACTGACTGAAGGAAACTGGTTAGAATGGTAAATCCTCTGTACATCCTTGAGGATAATTATGTGTATTTTGTTAGATGGCGGCAATTCTTGTTGCGTTTAACTAGTGTTATCTTGTTGAGTCATTGCTTCTTTTTTTCTTCTTCAATTTTGGATGGTCAACTAGCTTGAATTGTATGGATATATATGGCAAATGGTCTATGGTTCATGAGAAATTCATTTAAGAGAATTAGGGCCTGTTTGGTACATGTGTTTAAACAACAGTTTTCAGTTTTTTGTAAATATGTGTGGGTGAAAAAGTGTGTGAAAATATGTGTAATGTTGTTTAAAAATTAAAAACATATATTTAAAATTATGTACCAAACAGCCTCTTACTTTCACTGTGATTTTAGCTTTTAACTTTATTCCATCATTGATAAGAACGAAACAGTCAAGTTTAAGTCAAATTAATCATATTGACGGACTGTTTTTAAAGTAGCAACCACTTCTGTAAAATAATGAGAGAGAGAGAGAGAGAGAGAGAGAGAGGCACAGGATAATTGCGACTCTGCAATGGTTCCCGACCCCCACACCCCCTTTATCGAATTTGTCCCATATTGCCACGAGGGACCTTGCTTTTTTCTATGTAGATCAAGTGGAATAAAATTACATTTCATTGTGGTCCATGCCTTGAGACTAATTCAAAATGAGTTTAAACAAGTACACAGAGGCAAAAATGAGGAACATAGCGAGTAAAAAATACACGACTCTCTTGCCTTTACTCTTGGATCCTATGTGAATATCCATCTTGTCTATTAGTTTCATCACAAACGCAATCAATTTCTGAGAGAGAGAGCATAAAAACACAAATTAACATTGTACACAATGATTCTGAGGTAAAGGGCAAAAACAGAGAACATATAAAAGGGAAAGGGAAAGTCTCATACCAGTCTAACAGGTTCAATATGAAGAAGCGGTTCCATGAACATCTCCACATTTCTGGATTGTTATAAAATGATATCATGTACATAAATACCAAAAAGTGGGATTATCAACAGTTAATATATGCTTTTTTTTTGGAGTTTTTTTTTTTTTTAATCATATTTAGTTATTGTGTAGAGTCTCACTTTTTTAAAGTATAACTATACTTCAAGTTGCGGGATTAACAGTATATGCACAAAGTTACGTCAGTAGATTTTATGAGTGAGAAACTATTCTTTATTTACTCTATTCTTTGGTAGATCATAGATGGGTAGATAATTCATCGAATGGCTTAAAGAAAAAAAAATGAATTTGTCACACCTTAAATACACCTTCCCCTGGTAGTACTGCATAATATGGAAGCTGAAACCCTTTCCTAGAGGCACACGAATATTCTTGCATTCTGTAGATAAACCACCACGGAAAAGATCGAATAGATTAGAACTCCACGCATCTACAAAGAGATAATACCATGACTAAAAAGAAAGTATATGGCATACCTATCCTCCATGAAACGCCAACATGCATACCATCATGCAATGTCGGTTTTACAATAAATTCAAAATTATTTCCAAAGCTTTTAATCAGATTAGAGAGAAAATCCAACACTTGCTGTAAAGAAAGAAACACCATAGATATTTGTTTGGTCATGTGTTCCATAATGTTGTAATGTATTAGAGCAATTAAAGTGGCATTGAGCATGCATAAAGAACAATACAATTCATGTATGTTTTCTTAGTTGAAGTGCATATACCATTTTCCCTTCATAGGATTGGAAAAAAGAGGAGAAATTGCAGATGCATCTGCATTCATCTCCAATTATATCAGATAATTGATTAATGTTTTTGTTCTTGATTGCTGCGTAAAACTTGTTTACAGTCTCCAGAGCTCGATGATCTTCCTCTCTTGATCCTGAATGCTTACCATCAGAATGATCTTCCTCTCCTGATCCTGAATGCTTACCATCAGAATGATCTTCCTCTCCTGATCCTGAGCTTTTAGCATTAATTGGCACTAGTGCTAAGCGTGTGTGTCTCGAAGAGAAGCTGCTGTAAATCAAAGCTTGGTGTGAAATTGGAGAGTGAGAATTACTAAGAACATAAGCCATCTTTTGTGGTTTTCTAAGAGGAAGGTTTTGTAATTTGCTTGGTAGAGAGATGTAAGGAAGGGAATGTGGGGAATGCGAGATAAATCTACTGCTGTATTTGATGGTGGGGAAAGAGACCAAGGCCATTTCTACGTTGAGAGAATGAACATGTATGAAGTAGGGAAGCCATTACACATATCTTATAGCTAGACGAAACGTATTTACAAAAGGAAAAGTTGGAGCAATATGACAGAAAAGAATCAAGCAAATAGACCATGCATTAACAGTAAGTTAGGAATCTTTGTTAAAAGAAGCAAAAAACATTTTCAAATGTTTGAAATTGGAGATTGAAGCTATGGTACGCAAGTACACTAAACCAAGGGAATATAAGGCCAGGTCCTCAATGTTACGAACCCCAGTTTTGTTTTAATAGCCTAATATCCTAATAATTCTTGTAGTTCCACCCTTCAATTTGAGTTAGTCAGTTAGTTACACACGTTGAGATTAGGCTAGAGTTAATTAATTAGAGCTCTTGGTACATGTGACACTATAATATTCACAAGGGTTAATCGGTGAGAGCACAAGCTAAGCCATAAGGATTAACTCATGAGTCACCAATAGGAAGAGAGCTTGAGTTGTATAAATAATGCATGTAACCATCATTTGGAATATCTTGAAGAATAAACCAATTCTCTGCCTACAGTGCATTTCTTTTATCTCTTAATATTTTTCTACGGACGGTAACTACATCAATTTAAGTCAATTCATACATAATTGTCATTCATTTCCATACACTTCCCACCCATCCCCTTAGGTAGGTTCTTAACACCCCCTTACCCAACACACAAGCAAGCCATATAAAAAGGATTTCTCTTTTACTGTGATAACAAAATGTCATAACATTTTCACAATAAGTGAAGTGTCAACTCACCATAAAAAAAAATAATAAAAAAAAAAAAAACTTATTGGGACCCACCACAACTAAAAACAAGAATATTGTGAAAATGTTTGTGAGATTTTGTTGTGTTCTTAGATATTTCTACAATATTTTTACAACAAATTTTAAGTGGTAGGTTGTTATTGGTTGTTATGGGTGAGTAAAAAGGTAATTTAAGTTGTGAATTCAAATTAGAACTAATAACAACATAACACTTATAATTTATTGTGAAAATGTTATGAACGTAGCACATTTTCAAAGCTAAAGGCTCATCATCCTCAATCTAAGATGTTGGTTGAGTGGAGACAAATCCTAAAGGAAGTTTTAGGAAGTAAAAAAGCCTTTAGTTTGGTAAACATTTGGAGTAAGAGAGGTATCTTTAAAATTGTCACACTATCACTCAATTGTGGATAGAGCAAATACTTTTAAAAGTCTCTTTGTAAGAGTTTTGTATATATTATATGAATAACAACTTTCAACTATTAAACGGTTCCCAAATTTAATATATATTATATTTTTGAAACTTTTAAAAGTGGAAAACGGAGGTGAAACTGAAAGAGATTGGTTTGGAAAAATAAATAAATAAATAAAAATGGAAAGAAACCTCTCGTCTCATTTAATTTTTCAATTCCCTTCAAATTTTTTTTTTTTTTTTTTTTTAAAGAATCCTCTTCAATTTTTATTTAAACATAAAATATATAGTATTTAAAAATTAAATAAATGTCACATTTAACTAAAAATATAAGAAAATTTGAAGGAATAAGGTACAATTGTGAAATTGTATTTTGCAATAATCACGTAAAGTTTATTTGATAAACTAGAACTTTTATTAATCGAACAAAATAGCTAACAACAAAGTAATCCAAGATGATTTAAGGGCTTCGTGCTTGTTACAACCAAAAAAAATTTTGAAACGCGTTTTTTCACTTTTAGAAATGATTTCTATTAATCAGAAAACGTTTTTTTTTTTTCCTTTGTGTTTTCCACCCTGTCAAACGAAAATGTTTTCCTTGAAAATGTTTTTTTTATAGTTTGGCTTAGCTATTGTACTTTTTAAATTGAAATTTCCTTTTATTTTAATGAGAAATTGCCACATCAACCACTAACTAAATAAAATGTGGAGATTAAAACCTATTATCACTTATTATTATGTATTTAAAACAAAAGGACACTTTTAATTAAAAAAAAATTACTTAAGGTAAGGTAAGCTAATATTTTTTTTTTTTTATAATTAAAAAAGGTAAAAAGACATAAACACCCCTAAATCTGGTTTTATTCCTCGCAATGACTCAAAACTCAATCTAAAAGAAACGAGGAATAGAAGAGATTTCAGAAATTGAAATCTAAAAAGCTTCTCTCAGCTCCAACAATGGCGGAAGATCTGGTGCTAGACACGGCGATCAGAGACTGGGTCCTGATCCCTCTCTCCGTGGTCATGGTCCTCATCGGGATCCTCCGACACTTCGTCTCCAAGCTCATGCGCTCTAGCCAAGTTCCCGATGCCAAAATCGTCAAAGAAGGGCAAGTCTAATATAAAACCCTAATCTGTACTCTCTCCCTTATGTTATATGATTTTGATTCATAGAAAACAGCAATAAAATATAGTCATTTAAGAAGATATAAGCTGACTCATACAGTGGAACTCAAGAACATAACTAAGTAGCCAACAAGAGAAATTACTCATACAGTGGACAAAGATTCATGTAGGACAACTTAATTATAAGGATTAAAATGGCAGAGCTTACTTCCAATAGTGTACTTGCTTTGCAAATCCTGTGAAAAAGAAAAATGAAGACAGAGACACCATCAGATTATTTTGATGTTTTAACTTTTAATTCAGTGAAATGATTGCTTTAAAAATTCACATTAGTATGGCAGCACTAGCAGGATAAGCAACTCAACCATGGCAAGATTGAAATCAATGAGATAGCCTTTATTTAGCTTCCAAGAGAAGATGAAGTTCCCAGGCTTAACATCTCTGTGAACCACTCAATGCAATTACAAAAATTGATAAATATCGTTTTTGTAACTGGGAAATACTTGACCTAATAGCGCCAGGATACAAGGCCAAAGCATTGAAAAGCACCAATTATTCAAGGTAGTATCAAGCATAGATTGATAAACTATCAATTTTCAGAGACTGCCTAAATGTCAAAATTTTCACAGAAATTAATTTAAGTGCCTCTTGATTGATCAAATAGAGTTGACTAATACAAAAATGCCAGAGCAGTAAAATCCCCCAAGTTATCCCAAAATGTAAACATGGAATTCTAAATCACAAATCTCAAGGGTCCCTATAATGTCACAACTGCCATAGAAATAAAGTTGGTTGCCACTTGATTCATCCACTAGATTCAATTGACAAAGACATCCAAAGAAGTCAAGTGACAAATGCTAAAATTTTTGACTCTTTCAATCACAGTTTTACATTTAGATTGTTTTTGTTTGTGAAGATTTGCAATCATATGTAATCATGAATGAAAGTAGTATACACTCATGGAAATGAAATCTAGCACATTTTCCTACAAGGTAAACTAAAACTTGCACAGGCAATCATGATAAACTTCTCTTTTCTTCTGAACAGAGAAAACCTGGATACACACACAGAGAGAGAGAGAGAGAGAGAGAGAGAGAATGCTTTACATTTGAATCATTTTCATCAAAGATTTCACCAACAATCTCCTCAACAACGTCTTCCAGGGTCACAATCTGTTCACATCACACACAAAAAATTAATAAATATTACAGATGCAGGGCACATTGTGTTGCTGAATTTGTTGATAACTGATCATGCAGACTTTATACAGAAAGGACCTTAGAGAAAGTTTAAGTCAAGTCAAACATTATATTAAAAATATCAATTACTGAGGGGGAAACTCATTTGTCTTATTTCCCATCTTCGAAAACATTTTTTCTTTTCTTTTTATTTATTAAGTACTTTATCAATCAAAGGAAAAGACAGACAAGTTAATGGAAAATATACAAGAGAAGCATCAATGAGAAAATTTGAAGTCTAGATCGTGACAAAATCCAGAAGTAATTTTATCTTCACTGGATGAGAATTTAGCAATAATTTCTAGACGATAGAAGAGGAATTGGAAATTGTAAGCAATAATGATGATTGTTACTTGCTACCAATCAAGACATGCCCGTGAAGAATTTGAAACTCAAACAAATGCACATGTCCCACTAAATGGGATATTGACTAACTTTCTTTTGATGAAAAATGGGATATTTGACTAACAGTACTTCAAAATTAGGCAATTTAAATGAAGGCTACCGCTGTGGTTCCCCCTAGCATTGCTAAAAGGGCCCAGAAGTGAGATATAATATTACCCTCTAGGATAATTTTAAAAGAAGAAAGTTAGGTGGATATAATAAGTTACCTCCATGTGATGCAAGGATGTGTCTTTTTGACCAAACCAACAAAATGAAATTTCATTGGACACAACTGGAAACAGCTATGCACTTTACAAATACTACCGAAACTTTAAACTATGAAGTAAAGGTCTTCCAAGAAATAGAGAGAGAACCAAAAGGGGGAAAAGATACAGATGAAAATAAGAAGAAGATGCAATAAATTAATCTACCGCTGTTTTATCTCTTTTGTCCACCAACTAATATTTTCTTATAGCATAAATATATTCATCAGAAATCAAGAGCCTCAGTATAATGAAAAACACTTTGTTGTTTTCATATAGAAAAGGAAAAAGCTTTGAAGAGTTTTGTACCTGAAGGGATGACAAAAAGGGAAGGAAGATCAGTTCAGACTTCAAAGTGAGTACTGAGGCTGTAAACCAAAAAATTGGAAATTAGCAACCATCTATATCACAATGTGCATTATAAAATTTACAACTGAGCACATCTAATCAATTACAACTTACAACTACACATAATCACATAATTCTCAAAAACCCTCCTGGTAGAAAAATAAAAATACAACCACTATGGCTCTGAATTCTCATATAATACTTTAAGGAAGGCCTCCATTTTAGTTGGAGGTGTAATACGGCTATAAATTTTACGAAAGCTTAGACTTAAACAAGATAAAAAGGTATATAGTTTGAGCATGAACATACACATTCTTATCCCACATTCACATCCATGTCTCTTGATTCAACCATATGAAGTTCTTATCCAATCCCCAAAAAAGTATAGACAAACTAATCCCCAATCAAACCCGAAAAGAGTCCACAGAATAATAAAGGGGAAATGGGAGTTCTCAAACATATAAAACATTTCGTGATTCAAAAGTAAATCTGTTATAATGCTCTCACAGTCCTCTTCCATGCTAAATCAGCCATATGCTAAATCAGCCATATTCAGATCTTAATACAAATATGATATTTATCAATTACAAAATGAGTGTAAAAAATCTCTGCAATGTAAAGAAGCTGAACAGAGCATTGAATTGCAATGGCCCAAACCAAGTAAAAATTAAATTGATACTATTGATAAACCAATGCTCGTTTCCACAGGAAACCTAAAATTAACAAACACAGCAACACAAAAAAACCTCATAGATCCAACCCATACTTAAATTGATATTAGTGAAATACTACACCATTAACACTTACCAACTCCTTTTTAAGCATTTCTTCAATATAATATGTTCAAACCATACTTCAGATTCCAAAGGACTGGTATGTAATTCCATTTCCAAAGTATCCAAACCCTAGCCCCAAATTATATTATTGGCGAGGAAGAGAAATATCAATGGAGAGAATGAGAGAGAGAAAACAAGAGAGAATACCAAAAAATTCTTTACAAAGTTCTACTAGGTAATTTCCAAATTCAATTTTTTTTTCTTGGGAAACAAACAGAGAAAGAGAGAGACCTGTAATCGGACAAAAGGGCGGAGGAGAAAGCTCTGACTATCAACAGCAGGTCGTCGTCGGAGATAGGATCACCGACCGTCGCGCCTCAACCTATCGTCGGACGTGATTGAAATTAGGGTTTCCAAGTCGCCGGTCGGCAATTGACACCGAAGATTCACCGATGAGCCACAGAATTCTCCGAGCTTCACCATCAACTCAGTAACAACAACAAGAAAAAAAAATTATTGATTAATTATTCACAAAAAACCAAACGAATTCACAAAAATCGAATCTGAAAATGGAAGAGCACACAAACCTGTGAAAGAAATAGAGCGATCGACGGCGAGGACACGTGTTAGGCCACCGGCGTAACGAAGAGTGCCGTCGGTGTAGCGAGGGAGGATTTTCCCGCCATAACTGCAGAGGAATTTGATGGTCTCTGTGTTTTTGTTGTTGTTGGACTCCAGGAAAGTTTTTGAAAGTGAGAGAGAGAGAGAGAGAATTTTCTAAGAGAGTGAGCGAAGACTTTATTCCAAAATTGGTTTTCTGAATTCTGAGTTTTAGGAAGAGAGAGAGACTTTTATTTCAAGGGTTGAAACATTTGGATATCTTTTATTAAGGGTTGTGGTAGAATTTCATTGAAAAATGTAAAAATTTGGAGGCAGCAATTACGTGGGATTTTAGTTTTTTAGTTTATTTCAAGGGTTTTAATGACCATTGTAACAAGATTAGTCAAATTTTAATTAGCCGCCAGTTTGTTAGCGTTTGTTTCAACCATTTTTAGTGAACCCTTGGAAAAAGTGGGTTGAAACAAGTCATGTTTTCTGTAGTGATTAGAGGGATCATTGGAGTAGAAATTCTTGGAAAACAACAGTTACAGATTATATTGTGGAATTGAGTATTTTATTATTTCTATCTTTGGTGGGATTAGAGCTCTAATAATTGTGATGAGATTTTAGGTTACTAATTGCATTTATTTATGAATTATTTAGATTGAATAGACTTTTATTATTTATGATTTTTGAGTGTTACATAAGCTCTATGCCTCTATCTTTACTGTCCATACCACACTCCTTTACTTTCACTTAGAGTACATGGATTTGGGCCATTCATAGGATGAAATAAAGTATCATAAAACAAAGATAATTGGTCCCAAGGTCTTGGGTTTTGCTTCGCGTGGGCCTATCTGGCCTTTAGCAAAACTTAGCCTCGACATTGTGTAAATTATATATATATCTGGAAAATGGTAAAGCTATTAAATTTTACTAAAACAATGTCATTTTTAGCGCACTCAGTGGTATAATGTGACAGAAATACACATGAAGACTACATTAAAATCACACGCTCCATGCATACTATGTTTAAAATACTAAAATGTGAATACCAAATTTCTGTTGTTTACATTTTTCAAGAATATCAACATTTAACACATGATGTGTAAAGAGGATGTTACTAAAAATATGTGAGACAAACAAAGCCCAGTGGAATTAGTGGCGCTGTTAATTATACTTGCT